>PKRV01000040.1:517186-639891 GCA_003709505.1 Hyphantria cunea
GGGGCAGGTTCGCGCACGCGTCGCCCGCCCAAGCGCCCGCCCCCCGCATCGACCGCCACCACCCACCCCCGCCCACCACCCCCGACGCCCGACCGACTGTTTTTCTCTCGGCACCCGACCGGGGGACGCACCTGATTTTTTCCGTGATATTTTTTCCTCCCTTCTCTTCGCGACGCGATCCGTTCGCTTTCATTACGGTTTCGAGTTTGATTTATCACCGCGGCGGCTCTGAAATATTCTTACGATAGAACTTGGTGTCGAACGTTCACCTACTAATTAGCATCGATTGATCGTAATAACAGAACACTTTGTCAACAGCACGAACGACAGTAACACTTGGTAAAAAGAAAAGGAGCTAATATTTGTTTATTACAAAAATATGAAGACGTTAAAAATTATCCCTTATTGAAAAAAAAGGTAACGGAAAACGAAAACTTCAATAAAAATTACTCTGATACAAACAAAATTTGTTATATAGTCGGGCATAATATCTTAATGGTCCATTAAAATTTTACTATCATTCAAATATTAATTATTTTCAATGAAAACTTAACTTTATTTTAAATTGTTCAAGAGGATACCAAAAACTAAATACAAGCTCGTAGCCTGCAAGCCTGGCGTAGCACGTGTCTACGGCGTAGTTCAACCGCCTCTACCAGGCTTCGGTTTCCGAACGCAAGCCCGCGACCCTAGCGATTAGTATTCGCAGTCCACTCGTGTCCTGCATACTCTCAAAAACTTAACATATTTGGCCGCGATTCAAATTTAATGTTTTCATATTTGTGTCATAACTTTCAGTAAAGAGGAAAACAAAAATTACTCCTGCGTAAGAAAGGAGTTATTTGTAAACGGTTGACGTCTTGGCATTTTTATATAAAGTGCGCCAACCGCTGTTCCGTTTTGAAATTGTTCAGCCAGTTGATATGTGATTTTGTATTATACTTTATACTAAGAGAATACTACTGTAGCGCGAGACAAAATTGTGGAATATCTATCCATCATATGCGTTGCAATAAAAGTTGTAAGACACTGACGAATGTAATATGGAGTTGAACATAAAACTTGGCCTTTGAAACATTGTATTATTTTGCAATAAGTTGAAGTACTTGAGCCATTCAAAACTCGGTATGAAGCAATATCTCTAACAAATATGTCACGTACAGTGCTCTGTATTTCTTCCAAAAGTTTTAATATGTGATAAATAAATAATATGTTATAAATCTTTGATTTATAAATGGTTTCTCTTTTTCTTGGTGGCGCTCATAGCCCAGTTGCACTCGGTGATTAGAAACAATCATCGAGGGTAAGCAACGATGGCGCGGTCAGTACCTGGATGGGTGACCGCTGGTGGCATCTTACCATGAGCGTCTCCGTGATTCGGAGGTCACGTTAAGCAGTCGGTCCCGGTTGTTATCATACGATAACAGTCGTAAAGCTTAGTTGGAGGCCTTCAGGCGGCTTAAAAACATCCAACGGCAAGATTTACATAGCCACAACGTATTCTTGCCAGTCCCCAACCCGCACTTGGCCAGCGTGGGGACGTATGGCCTTAACCCTCTCCTGAGAGGAGACCCGAGCCCAGCAGTGGGACATTATGGGTTGTTGTTTGTTTGTTTGTTTCTCTTTTTCTTAATGTTTTCTGTATAATACCAACCAAAATTATTACAAGCTAAGAAGGTTATAATATTTTGTATTCTTAATGGATAATACTTAAACTATTCAATTCTTGATGTAAATACCCTTATATAATAATAAAAATAATAATAATATAGCCTCTTTATTTCCATAATGATCAAATTATAAAAAAAAATTATGTGTCAGAAATCATTAGTACATAATAAGTGCATGCATGAATAAAATAATATGTTAAAATTACTCAAATCGCTTTTAAATTACATGATAAAATAAATTCAGATAACAAATGTTAAATAGCATCTAACAAATAAATCTAGTAAAATTTAAGGTTATACATTTAAATTCCAGTTTATATGATTCAATATGGACCTTAACGTGTAAAGGCCTCCTCCATTTTGTTCCAAGTCTGTCTGTCCTTTTCTTTTGCAAACCAGTTTTCACCGACTTTTCTTACTATTTCGTCAACCTTTTTATTAAAATACCCTTACAGTTGATAATTATGCAAATATAATTCAATATACGATATGAGAAAAAAATCATTGAAGGTTGACATATAACGCAGTTAATCAATTTGGTATCAGCTAAAAATTAAACTTTAATTTTATTTTCAATTATTAACCTTGTTGTTATGCAATATGACAGCCTCGTTGGCAGCACGTACGCAGCTGCTATGCATGAGGTCTCGGGTTCGATTCCCAGGTCGGACCAAATATTTTTATGATCTGCGAATGTATGTGACAGAGTTTTGGTGTTTTCTATTTGTAATATGTATGTATTTATATAAAAAAGTATGTATGTTGTCTAGTACCCCTGATATAAACGTTGCTTAGCTTGGGACCAGATAGCGTAAAACAAGACACTTATAAACTGAGGTCATTTAAAAAATCATCTATTACATTCAAGAAAATTAAAACCAAGTTATATTTTACAGGTATTTTAACACACGCACAAACGCACCATCTTGTTCACCTTATTCAGCACTCATAAGAAGCGAAGGCGCCGTGCCGTCTACTTTGTCAGTCTAGCAGCCTAAGTAAGCGAAGGAGGTACAGTCTCTACGAGTAGGTATCTTTATTTTACCAAAAATACTCAGTTTTAAAAATATTTTTTCTTTTTTCTTTATTTTTTTTACATTAGTATGTTGCTCATAAATTTACGAAAATTATTGCAGTTTGTTCAGGATTTAATGACAGTAGCATAGCAACACATCAACAATAAAAAATAGATTTCCCTTTGAAAAAAACTAACATTTCCTTTGCCACTAGTTATAGAAAAAGATGTTTGGCCATCATGTTTGAACTGAGGCACTTGTGTTATCTTCAGAAACTTCAATCCCGTAATGTTATTAGACGTACGGCGTACTGACTCGATTGGTTTTCTAGTATATATAATTTAAATCTTAAAAGTTTTATTTTAGAAATGGATAAAAGGTAACTTATGTTTTGTAAGCAGTTTTTTTTCTGTTCACCTGATAAAATTGCACAAAGAAATTTTATCAAGCGAACAGAATACAGAAATATAAAAACGAATGTGATTTAACGATACGTTATCTATATACAACACAATTATGGTTCTAAACTTAGTCAATCGCTACTTATTACATATTTGTCTGCATTTTCTATTGCATCGATTTGAACCAGAACACACGTCAAAACTATAACACAACAGTATTAATTAAAAATATGTTTCACAAACGCTTTTTACAACGCACAACATGCTTTTCAACGGTTGGAATTAAAAGTAATCGTTGCCGAGGCACGGAAGCATAGATATGAAAAATAATAGCCACGTCTACCTGTACGCCGGAAACGAGGGCCCGATTAAACGTACATGGCTTAAATCTAAGTGCCTCTAGTTTTTGTACTTTGTATATGCTGTTGGGGGAAAGTAATTTTGTGTTTACTTATGACGGGGCCTTAGGAGACCGACGGTGATCAAACCTTAAGGGTACATCTATAACAATAAGTACCTATAGCTTAGTGAAGTACTACATTTTATTAGAGGGTTACGGATAGGGATCCAAACTAATATTTTTATTGCAGACTTAACATTGCTGTTTATAATTTTTTATGGCTCCTTCGTGTTTCTTAGTAATTGATTGGCTCAGTGGCGCAGTGGTAGCGTATGCGACTGCTGTGTTAGAGGTATCGGGTTCGATTCCTAAGTCGGACTAAATGTTTGCATGATCTGCAAATATTTGTTTCGGAGTTTGGGTATTTTTTCACGTATTGTGTATGTATTCAGAAAAAAAAAGTATATATGTATTAATATCAGTTGTATAGTACCCATAGTAGAAGCTCCGCTAAATTTGGGTTTAGATGGCGTTGTGTGTTAAAACGTCCAACAATATTTATTGAGAGTGATTGCTCCTACTCCAGGTAAATAATGGCATCAATTTTATAATCAAATTAGCTTTTGCCTCCTGCTTTACGCTCTTGTTTGTCAGTTATCGCAGTAAAGAGTAGTCTATGTCTCAAGAATCAAAGTATATCCAACTTTTATTGGAATCGGTGCAGTGGTTTGGCCGTGAATGCGTGACAGACTGACAGAGTTATATTCGTAATTAGGATATAAGTATGGATGAGACTACTACTAGTATAAGCGCTTACCTAAAGAAGATACAATACCTCTACACATATACAAGTACTAGTTTGTTGAAGTAAAGAAAATTTCTATATGAAAGAAAACTACCTAAATATTCAACATTAATACCTATATCGGTGCATACTCAATTTTTCTTTACCCGAATGATTTCTAGGAGCTATATTATTTATTTATTTATATAGCAATCGCAAGGGAAGCAGAGATATGAAAAATAATATCTTACTACCTGAGATTGGGGTAGAAGGTTCGCAATTATACTTGTAACTGTAATATCGCTACAGTTTTATAGGTACGATATTGCAAGATTCTTTGAATAAAATATAAAACGGATAATTAAAGAGTCATAGTAAATATTTAGATGGCTTCATTCCATTGATATATGTAAATGTTCGTTTACAATAATCTGAAATTGCATTTTTGTAACCATGCAAAAGAAAAGATTACGTAGAATTACAGATAATATAAAAAGGAAAGTTAGAAAACCATTTGTATTATACTTATGATAATACTATTGGGTGATACTACTGTAAGATATTTTAGTTAAATTCTAATATATATTTTTTAAAGAAAAGGGGGTATCGCCTGATGGCAAGTAATACCCGCCGCCCATTGACACCCGCAACACCAGAGGCGTCACAAGTACATTGCCAGCCTTTTGGGGAATGGGGAGGTAGGTGCGGGAAGGGTTGAAGTATGGGCCTCCGGTTTCCTCACTCACTCGGTGAAACACAGCGCAATTGCTGTTTCACGTCGGTTTTCTGTGAGGCAGTGGTATTAGTCTGATCGAGCCGGCCCATTCGTGCCAAAGCGTGGCCCTCCCACGGTAATGTAATATGAATAATACATTTAACAGCGATTATACTTCTTGTTAATTATACCATACTAGTAAGTAAGCCTGTGCTATTCCGTTGCATCAATAATTTTGTTAGTTTTATAAGTAGTAAATAAAATAAATAAATACACGAACGATCACATTTTTACAGAAGTCTTAAAATTTGTGTTTCATAAAATAAGTTCATCTATCCATTATATACCCATATATCCACATCGTCCATTTGGGCAACAATATAATAAAGCGTTGTTGCTAAGACAAGCTCTCTGTGAATAGTTTTGTATAGACCTTAAAATTGTGTCAAATAATAAATAAGATCCAATCTCAAATAGACAATATTCCACCATAAGGATCAATATAATACGCATTCTACAAACAGGCTATTGTCTTATACAATTCAATAAAGGGATGGTGTAGTAACTTGGGTTATTCATACAATTCGCAGACAGATCCCAATTGTTTTATTCAAATATTATAAACTATAAAGATTGAACACAATGTAATTGTGTAAAATCTTTATAGCTTATAATATTTCGGGAGCATTGTATTGATTCACTAATTATTATAAAAAAAAATAATTTCGAGTGATTAATCGCTATTAATATAGTTTGAAGTCATAAACTTACGATACTTACATAGAATAAATGTCTTTAATTGTTCTTAAAGAAACCATTATTGACCCTGTCTATTCGGAATTATGTTTTTATTATACAGCAAAAATATATAAAAAAACTATTACACCTATACAAATAGGTAAACTAAAATATATTTAAAAATTAAGTAGCTTTTCTACTTAATTTTTAAATATATTTTTTAACGCTTCCCTTAATAATCAAGAACCTTGAACAGAATAAAAAACTGAGAAAAATATATAAAAAGTGTGTCAAGTACTATAAGCATCCGTAAAAGGCTTCTTTTGTCTGGCAAGGTGATTAATTATGTGCTTTGCGTACTGACAGCTGTGGTGGTCTGGCAGAATATGGTGTGTTGCTGATACCAAGTGATTGGGAGTGTTGATCATTTAGTTACCCTACTGAGAGGGGAGCTTTACCAGGAATTATGAAAAACACCGTATGTAATATACACATAAATATACATTGACGACAATATTTTGATTGCATAGATCTTGCATAGATCTCTACCATCAAATTTAATTTGACTGGAACCTTTGAACGTTTATTTTGTAACAATAATTAAGTTTATATGTATAAATAAATATGAAAGCTAATACTATTAGTCGGCAATTTTATTCTTTAATTTAAACTGTTGATAAAACACATATATTAACAAGTAATTAGTATAATATAATGGAAACTGATTTATCATCAGTTTGTATTGCATTTTCAGGCTATTTTCTATTGAGAACTAACTTCTACATATTTTTGCTTTATCTTTGAAACAGCTTGAAGATGTTAAGATCCTTTAATACGTTCATCCTTCGCAGAATTATTATGTGTAGGTATATTAAAATCACATATCGTGTTAAGTGAAGACCAGACAAAATCCGCAATCCGTAGTAATATTTTCCCTTGACCCAACTCGAACGGGACTAATACCTAGGCCGAATACTTTAGTCAAAGTTCTTATTAAATCAATATTGATAATAGATTTTAATGAATCCAAAGAAGTATAGTTATGAAAGTTCTAATTAATTGAAATGATATTCCTAACTCTGTTTAAATTATTTCTAAATGATTATCAAAAATATATTAAATTGCAAGATAACAAAAATTTCTTGGGAAGCGTAGAGCGATATAAAGTTTGAAGATGTTTAACGGTGAAAGTATCATGGAATATATTAAGTTGGCAACAAGTTCAAGATAGGTGCTTCACGATAAGTGGCAAATAATATTGAAAAACGTCCATACGTACCGCTACCTATCGACACAACCGAATAAATTAGTTTAAATAACACGCATTTTAAAAATAGTGTTTTATGAAGATACTTAAAATACATATAATTATTGTAAAAAACTGAAATACACCAATGTAACACAAACATCTTTTAGTACTGCTGCCTGCTAACGTACATATTTGATATAAAATCATTGATACCGAAGTGATAAGATATTTTAATAGACGAATTTCATTTCTCGGAATTTTTTTTTCTGTTTTATGTAATGTTTTCCATTAATTTGTTAAAGAAATAACTAGAAATAACAAGCACTGATAGAATTTTCTGACAAAATATGTAGATAAACACAAGTTAACCTACAAAATTGCAAACAGAAGTTTCTAGAAACCATTCGTTAATAATTAAACGAGTGGTTTGGAAGTGAGAGTAAGTTAAGACGGTTAAACAATATGACTTTCCTAACATCAGGCGCACCACTTGGCTGCAGTTAGTTGCAAACGTAAAGACGCAAGCTGCAGTCATCGTCAGATTATTCTAAATAGTTTGTTCTGAGTACACGTCAAATATCGAACTATGTTTGAGACGAAACTTGTAGAGCAGTGTTAATAAACATATTGAAATAGAGAATATTTAAAGTTTTTGTTGTATAGCGGGACTTATTTGTGATAAAACTTCAGTACTGAAAAGGTTACGATACCTTCTATTTCAGTGACACACCACGAGCGGTGAAACCTGTTTGAAATTTCGGGAACTAGAAGGTATATAATTTGATCATTGACCTTTTCCATGACCTTTCATATATTTTTACCACCCTTGTTTATTTCATGGGTATGGTAAGAGGCGACGAAGAAAGCAAGCTACGTAGATAATATCACTGCAAAGAGTAGGAAAACTATAAATAAACCCTTTGCCAAGCCGTCTGGCTAACTTAACTTTATATTAGGCCAAAAAACGCCTTTCTCCTCCTCAGTATGTCCAGAAGTCGACTGTTAAAGGCTGTTGATGTTGATATATTCATAGTTAAGGTATCTTTGATAATGTATGACCCTAAAAAGTGGTTACAAGGCTGCTACCGTAATAATCTCAACCTGTCAAAGTGTATCTTAGCGCTCATAAAATAATACACCATTTGTAGGCACGTATTCCCTAAGGTTGTCACAAACCTTTGTGTGTCTACCAGCAAAACGTACGGTGTGCCGTCCAGTTAAATACGTAAGAGGATGCGCAGCTCCCTAATTGGATCACAATCTGTAGAACTGACGTAAGGCACGCTCGGCCGCCAGTCTATAGGGACTGGTAAGAATCGACGTCTCCTCGGGGCCCTAATGCCACGCTTCGATAGTTTTGAGTGAACACCCCTAATCAGTGCTGAAAAGTTTTCCGGACGGTAAGCGTGCGTGAATATATTATGATACGATTTAAGTACATTTCTATACATTTTGTCATCATTATCGATAATTTGAATGATTGAGATATAAATATATTTCAGTACTTATTCAAACTGTAACCAATACGTACAAAGAGTTTCAACAATTTGATTTCACAATGCGACACTGTAATGGAGACTGATTCAATTAATGCTGTTTTATTGCCTTATCATCGCTTTTTATTACAATTTAATTTATAATTCTGAACCAAATATAGCTACTAAAAACCAGTAACGAGTAAGTAACATTAATTAAGATTGCAAATAAATCTTAATCCCATTGATCGACGCGCCTTCAAATTCGAAATAACAACAATTAAACAAAGGAACAAAGTTAAATCGGCACGATTGCGCGACGATTGTGCCCCTGATAGAACAGAACAGATAAAACTCTCATCAAATACAATCAGTGGGTGCCTGGACAGAGCTTAAAACACTAGGCCTCTGTATCCCGCCATTTCCTCGGGGCGAATTTCATTACCACTAGCTTGCCCGGTAATCCTGAGCGGACAAGTGCCTTAATCTATCCGCTTTCGGTTCGATTCCAACTCTTAAACGCGCTACTTGCTTCATTTTTACGTATAATCCATTTTTAATTGCCTTCTCACTGTACCATTATTAAATTTTCAAAGAGAAATTAATTACGGAGATAAGTTTTGAAGGCCGTCAATGCGACAATAGATTGTATCGGTGTTAATTTAGTAAAGAAAGCCGAGTTTTGAACACTTTTGTCATTGATTGACGTAATTCTTGAATTAAAATTTTATATTAGCAAAATGATCTGACATTGTTTTACGATGAGATATGAATCTGTTTGATGTTTCTCTGTTATTAACAGCAGATATAACCAATTATATAGTAGCTAACGAAATTGAAAATTAATAGTAAACGATGATAATCTTAACTAATAATTATAGGTACATTTTATTGTCACGCGTCTTAGATTTACACGATGTACTTACATAAATAACGTACACTGTAACTGTATAAAAGACAAGTAACTAAAGTGTGTCACCAGAATTAAGAATATAAATGATATTCATATAAATACAGAATGAATATACGTAAATAGCTCTTTAAACGCTCAAATAGAACATTTGGAATGCAAACAAGATTATAATAAAACGTGACGTGCGATCGACGCGCATCTCTGTCCCTAGTGCCGGGCGTGGATAAATCGAAGACTGCAGTTACGATTAGTCGATGATTAATGTTCGCACTGCGACGCCATCTGCTGAATTAATTGCTTCATTTCCTCTCGACGGTACCAAATGGAATTTTGTATTTCGATTCGTAAAACGATCGACGTTTTTGTCCGACCCGGTACACTTGTTCAGGTGTGTTATGGACTCTGTGATTTATTATCACTTCAGCCCTTAACGAGAGACTTTTTGACACGATTTAATTTCAGTCCTATCTTCAGTGTTGTTCAGTTTCGTTTATTGCTTAACAATTTTATTAACATAGTTCAAAAATACAGGTCATTAAAGTAGTAAATATATTTTATACTACGAATGAAACACTTTAAGAAGAAATAGAACGGCTTGAAACTTCCACAAAAGAGGGCCCGGTATGATTTGTGAATGCGTGTAATTTTTCATACGTCATATTTTTTGCAACAGTTTCACCAACCTACGGAGCAAACTTCGCTATTGTAAAGAACCGACTTTTTAGAATGTTTTCGCCTTTTCTTAGTGCTTTGTTATGGAAAGTTAGATAGTACTGGACGCGCGAGCACCGGTGGCATCCGTTTTCGCTTAATAAACTTCGATGTTCAATAATGATTCGAGTCGAACGGTTGGAGTTTCTCTACGTATTATGACAATGTTACCTTATATCAAATGGGACTAAAAATTTCAAACGAGTAGAGAAAACTTGAATATTCCAATTTTGTGTTTAAAACATCCAAAGAAAGCATCAGGGATATCTAAACCACTTAAAATTTTAATATTTAGAAATTGTTGGTATTAATCGTGAAGTCTCCAGGATGTCAGGTCGAGCATTAATGCTTTTTAAAATATATAGTACCTAGATATATTTAATTGAAAAACTGTAAAAAAAACTATTATGTAAAACAGTCGCTGAATATAATTCTAGTAAAATAATACCTTCTCAATGACAAATTATTTTTGGTTTACAGCAAATAATACATTTACTACTTTCAAAATTCGGCAACTAGTTCGGATTTTAGATCTTGTATTTTACTGTATCTAAATATATTTTCTTGCAAATATAACATGAATTTATATTCCTTGATTTTTATTTTAAATACACTAAACGAATACTAATTTTCTCAAAATGAATCTAGTTCAAACTAAGAAACTAGTTTCCACAGAATCTCGTCAATTCTCAGACAAAGACGGTCCTCATTTGACATCATTAATATCCAAGGAATTCGAATGGCTCCGCTGAAAGGAGTGCTTTCATAGGTCGCGACGATGCACTCATATTTCCGGATTTCATTCTCTCCTGAGCGCACTATATTACACATAGCAAATCCAAATGTCATCATAACGTAACCCTGCCGGTGTTCCCTGTAGATTGTATTAAACAAAGGGGAATTAAATAGCAGACAGCGCGGTGTACCGAGCCGCGACCAACGCGGGCACGAACCACTTTATTCCACCTTCTGTACCGAGTGCGCGCGTAGTACTTACGTCACGCATTCCATTTTTTTTAAATAAACCATCGCGAGTGCGAGTAATTTTGTTTGTGTTTTTAAAATTGCTACGTATTTTTGTCTTTTGTTGCACCGGTTGCTATAGTGCCATCTAGTGTTAGAATTGGGAACGATTTTTATCTTTATGTCTTTTCGTCTCTTTGTCATGGATGTGTATTTTTATATTAACGCTGCTATGTTACATTGCTTACATCTCATTTTGCGAGTAAAATATAAATGAACGCCTAAACCATGTATTTGCGTTTAAATGTAAATTTCAATTAATTTCATTAAATCGTATCGCATTACAAAACAAACTGATTAAGTAAATAAACATTAGGCATTTTCGATTACAATTTCACCGTCGAAACGGCAGCTACTTAATTAACATAATCCCGTTGTGAAAATAAGCAAAGTTAATTTAAGTTAAAACATCGAACATTTTACGTTTTAAATTCCCTGTATTCGTTTGTACAGACCGATCAGAAAATTCGCTGCGTAGGTGATCGTTTTTCAAAAAGCGATTTCACTTCCAACTACATTCATTTACACATAATAATTGTATTCGGTCGCGGCTGCCGACTCATTATCATATAAATGAGAGAGAAAAAGCAACGGTCGGCCATTAATCAAGAGAATGGAGCAACAACACTGGCTAATACACTTATCAACTTTAATTCAATAATCCGGTGGCGCGAGCGCCTGCCCTCGGCACTCGAGTTTTCGTAACGTGAAAAATAAGTGGGAAATGGAACGCACGACCTCACACACTAATACCAATTAATTGTGCCATACGACTACCCCTCCTACTACCCTGCTTGCCACCCGACTACAAACATAATTTTAAGTTAAATTAAACATACAACTGTTTTTATTTCACAATACATTTTTATTTCAAATTTAAATTAAATATTTTACTATGTATTGAGTCACTGTATTAAAACGTAAAAGGAACATGAGTGATATTATTCATAGTTTTATACACTTATATACAATTAAGTTGCTCTTTAAAAGTAACTAAATATTTGCTGCCAAACACCCCTTGTTACCTACCCTATAAGTTCCGTACGTAGCAAGAGTATGACGGTAATCGTGATGGACACGGTATTTTAAAGGGGATAGTTATACCGCATTATTTTCATTTCTTACGTCTCTAAACTAAAGAATATAGATGTTGTCATACTCAAGTTCATGTCTATAATTAAGTTGAAACAGTTATTGTTATACATAGTACCAGTTAACGAAATTCTTATTAGGAAATAAATATAAACTGTCTACAGTCTTGAAGCAGGAGCTACGATGTTCACCCTCTACGTACCACTTGCTACGTCGCACACTGAAAATGTGGTGCATCTAAATTGTTTAACTCCTTAAAACTATTATCATAATTCTATGCTCACTTCTGTCACAAACCTGGCTTGAGCCTTGTTTTCAGTGCAATTTGCAGCATCCTTTCCACGGTATAACAATTAATTCAAACTACAAAATGGGCGATCGTCCAAAAGTTAGCGAATCGATGTACCATCTTTTAAGACGTTATTCTACCTTGTATTTATAACTATTATTGCTCCAGAAACAGATTTATTTCTTTATTATTTTCTATGAAAACAATGTTATAGTTAACAAATACAACATTAATCTTTATTAATTAATCTAAAATTTTTAGACCCTTTAATTAGACGTAGATTTCATAAAACAGTTAAAATAGTTAAATAATCTTTGTACGACAAATTAAAAAATTGTAAGACTTGAGTTAGATAAGATACCTTTCTTGTGAAAATCTTTCACATTAGTAAATAAGTATTATAATTAAATGGCAACGTAATTAGTTTACATTTATAAATAGTTGCAACGACTGTGGGAGAACCATCGCCTGGCAATGGTTAAATGGGCCGACTCGACCGGGGAATCTCTTCCAGGTAACAAGACGCCAGTAATGTAGCTAAGCCTCGTGAGTTGAAGGTGGAGTGATAGGCGACGATAGACACTTAGCATCACGTTATTGAATTGCCCTCTAAATCATAACATACTGATTGATATTATAGAATCTCCCCTATATTCTGGCAACTTTCACTCTTGTTCCAAAGTAATAAAGTTTTTTGCTGTTAAACACAGATAAAATGAATTTGAATTCAACAAATACATTTTAAACATTTTAAACAAATACCTAAAAGCGTTAATGAGGTATAAACATTATTCCATCAAATTTGAAGTGAACCCCTGAAACAGTAATACAACCTATTGAAGGCTAATATACTTATCACAAGAACAGGTGCCGCAGTAGATCACGGTTACTTAAGAAACACAGAAGTATAAAATATAGTACTATGATAGCATTGAGAAATGTTTGGTTATAACATTAAACAATTTGAAGTATAGACAAACTTAAATTAAAAACTTAAGTAAAATATTTCAGTAACTGTGTTACAAATGAATTTTTAACTCATAGCATCTTATAATCTGCAAAATCATATTCTGTAACAATACCTCCTTGACATAAAGCTCATCTAATTAAAGGAAATAATTATGATAAGTACATTTTGTCACAATTTCAAAACTCAGCTCTTCTCTAGTAACAAGCGGCGAACGTTAAGGTTTTGCGAGCCAATTTCATGCCTTCGTGAACTCATATACCGATGGCCTACTATCTACTCACTAGAGAAATTTCACTAACACAAAGTTATGATTAATTGTGGCAATAACGTGAAGACTATGGCACGTTGTCCTGGCCGGTCAAATCCTCTGGGACAAACCTACACCATATCCCAGCGTTGCAACGATTGTTCATAAGAAAGACCATTCATCTTCCGCCATTGCTTGCTTTAATTATGTTTAATATCATATAATCTTGACAATGATACCTACAAAATTTAATTATAACTTGCTTAAGCTTTCAAATTTATCTACTTCACTTTTACTTATACTGGAAAGGTTATGAATTACACTCAATTCTATCCATCGATTAAATGTTTTTATTTGATTTGTAAATAGTCTCTCATTTACATAACTATTTAGATTACAAAAGTAAATTTTTGTTTGGTTGTTGGTACATATACATCTTAATATATATCAATCTTCTGTGCAAGTGTATATGACTTAACTCTTCTTAAACGGCTAAACCAATTTTAATGAAATTTTTAGTATCTATTCCTGAGGATTCGAGAATGGTTTATATTCACAAATCGGTAAAACGAAATCATTCAAAATCTTTTTGTATAGCTAATTGATTCGATCCGCGGCGTTACCTGCAGGTGTAGTTATACCGCGGATAACACCGCGCAGCTCGTCTGGTATACTTATATCAATGTTTACTTAGAGCTAATTTTATAATCGAAGTCAATAAAAACATAGTTTCAATCAAACACGAATCACAAATGCTTGAGCACGGATTTTATTCGCCGTTTGTTCAATAAAGATTCTTCAATATTCATATACATAATCATTACCAAGAAAATAGTTCACAGAACTCACTCTGCTTAAAAACTTCTTTACTGCATATTATTTTTTATATGTGACCCTCCTTACTTTAACCCGTCTAATATTACTACGGTGCTAGCAAAGAAGCCTTTTACGTAAAAGGTATTACAGTTTATTGGTTAACGGTCATGTTGAAAGCAGTTTTTAATTAAACGCAACTTGATTTCATTACTAAGAGCCACAGGCCACGTGTTGCTCTCAGACGCTGTGTTGTAGCGTAAAGGCTGAGCTTAGATTTTTCTCGGAACAATGCCTATACAACACTCCGTACTGGATATTCCTTACAACAGTTCTGAGACAAAAGAACTTCCTACGTCCAAACAAAAACTCCATCCACGCCAGATGATGTGTCTATGGCGAGAAATTGCAAAAAAAAGAAAAGTAACTTCTACATATCTCAAAGTACGTACGCGAGGAATTTTAAAAACGGGGCTTTTTTCCACTCTCTGAAGAAAACTGTAGCGGATGCGACAGGATAGACAAAAGGAGCTCTCTCTGTACTTTGTTAGGTAATTAGAGTGAGTAAAAGCGAATGTAGATGAGCGTCGCGGGCGTAGACTCACCCCGCGCTCCTGCTTAACTACTCGTACAAACAAAGTCCTTACATAAATCTTGTCGTGGCGGGAACTCGTGCGGCGCCAACTCACCTCTCGAGGTAACTACGCACTTCCACCCTCCGATGAATTCGATAACACAACAAATTAGAATCTCTCTTCGCACCCGCGCGAATAATGACAAAAATTCGAGTTTACGGCCCTTAACATCTATGTACGTTTTATTGAGTTACATTCGAGTGGCTTTTTTATTTTGTAGACACGGCGGCACTGTATACAAAGTGATTCTTTTACTGATTTTGAATGAAATTTGTGTAAATCTTTAAAGTACTTTTATTTATAAGTAGATTTCGTACAGAACAGTTTTATTGAGAACTTTTGGTTTCAAATGGTTTTTCAAGGTTCTAGGCTAATGATCCTAATTAACTCTTTAGTCTGGATATGTCTTACACCTAGGTGAATCTATGTAATAAGTCATCTGAGTGTGAGACATGGACTTTAAGAATTTACGGTTAAAAATCGCTTTTATATCGAATGAAAATATACTACAGTAATAAGATACCAATTGACTTCAAGGTGTTAATATCCTTAATTATCATATTTCATTATAGTATATATTAATCTTAATATTTTAAATAAAAATGAATCGCCGAAATGTATGCACTCGCATAACTTCCAATCGGCTGCACCGAACTAAATAATAATTTTTTTATGTGTTTGTTATGGTTATGTCGAAATTGTATACGAGAAAAAAATAAAAGACGGGAACGGAAAAGATCTTTTTTTTGTCCGCGACTGTGCACTGCCTGTGGGAAGTTGAGACAGGTATGTAAATATGGCGGTACGAAGTTCGTCGGGTTAGCTAGTGTTTAATAAAAAATATATATTTAAATGATGATAATATGACAAATCCAATATGTTTTGATATCATACACAATAGTAACAATTTGTTTTGACAAATATGTTGTAAAATGAATTTCATTCATTTTATACCTGTCTACATAACATATCTGTTGGTTAGTGGCTCTTACTCATACGCCGGACTCGTGGGTTTGATTCCCGCTTAGGACAGCTATTTAAGTGATGAATACGACCATTGATTCTGCGTCTTATTAATTATTATTATTTCTTTGTTAAGGGAATCTGTTGTGATAAGACGTATCTGGTCTCAATAGATAAGGTAAAGATGTCACATCACGTAAGATACTTAATCTAAGTAAAAATCACAATAGGTGCTAATTAATATTTAGTAATAATAAACAGGGGTAATTAATAAGGATTCTCTAAGAATAAACAAGTGTAATTTCATTAGAACAACTTAGACCATAATAGCATTGAAGTAACTTACTATCTTACCGATATTATTAAAATCTTATGGCATTCTCAGGTATAGTTTTTTTTAATTAACGATTGGTAAAAAAAACTATTATTTTAAAATTTTAATGTCATCACAATACTTTGAGACTTGTTTGGCGAAACAAAAGACTATTTCGTTCAATAGATTTACAAATAAGAGTTCAAATTGGATGAAGTATGCTCCCTACGAGAGGGAAATCTAAGTAAAAATGATTTCTAGCTTTATCTATAACAAAATTGTCGTTAATTGGACGTCAAAAATATCCTGAATTTCTTCGAGAAAGGGACTCTTAAGCATTAATTTATGAAGTTACTAACTTTAGTCCTTGACTCCACCCACGCGTATGTTGCATTTATCGCAGTAAAAAGAAGCCCATGTTCTTCTTCAAGAATCAAAGTATCTTCAAGAAAAGTATAATTGAAATTGGAGCAGCGGTTGCGCCAAGAAAGGGTAACTGATAGACAGACAAAGTTATTTCCTAAATTATAATGCTAGCATGGGTTACAAAAAGAATGACTGGTTTTCATGAACCGAAAGCAAGGTAAATTTCCGTAACCAGTATTATTCATGCTCTGAATTTGCTCTCTTGAAGATTAAAAATTTTCCTATCATCAGGTCTTTCCAAATGAAGATTATCAAATCAATACCAGTATCGAATTAACAGCCTTAGAATTTTTGAAGTTGATTAAAATTAACTTTTCGTACATTATTGATGTAACAAGTAATCATATTCTGAATTGAAAAAAAAAGATAATCTTAAAAAGTATACACAAAGTTCTTTAAAAAAATATTGAAATATATCGAGTAATTGACCTAATTGCCGCTAAACCGTATGTCCATGAATGCTATTACAGTGAAATATTAGCCATAATACACCACTGATTACAGGTATAAATATATGGGAATATATGAAAGTAATTGATGTGTCATCGTCTTATTGACCTCTATTATTTTTAGTCTTTGAAGAACATACCAGAATGTTTTGTACTATAAATGAAGTTACTGTAGTACTAGAAATAGTTAAATAAATAAATGAACAGAGAAATATAGTGTAATAATATTAATAAGGGATTTTCAAAATACTCAAACAATCGTATTTTTCTTTAAATAGTGCTAAATTGAAACTAAACTTGATGTTACACCTATTTTCATTACCTACTTTCGTTACATTATAATATTATAATAAATAATAATAATAGTAATAAATTATATTTTGACTAAAATGATGTTTTCAGTTCTTAAAAGCAAACTTATCATCTTAAATTTTTTGATAAATTTGTATATATTCTGTAACCTTGGCAGCATATAACAGTGGTAGTATCACTATCTTCAATTTTATTTGAATAAAATTTAATTTATTTTAATACTAAAACTAGTTAATATAAAAACCAAGTATTATAAATCTTGATAGTACAATAGAACATTCAAAGTATTGTTCTAATAAGTAATTGTTAGTGTTATAATAAGCATAACATAGCATGTCTACCTTCAACTAATAATACTGGTCTTATATTTACTGTATAGATTTACCTACATATATCATTTTGATATATACCTTCGTACACGGATCTCTTCGCAAGACTAAAAGGTGTCTGAGCTTACGCGCAAAATGGATGTTACACGTTGCGTTTAATTATCGTCAATTAATTATCATTAAGCGCCATTGCCGTATAAAACAATGTAGGTAAACAATTGTACGATGTAACGAACTGTTATTTACAATGAAATTTGGGTTAATTTCTTACACAGAACACTTTTCCTGGGTACGTTTTGTTCCATAATTGAAATGTTTTACGATAAATTACAACACGGTTACTTTTACATTTACACTAAACTTTAAACAACAAAATAAAAGTTTTTATGTGACAGGTTCTTAAATATTTAATATTCGAATTTCGAAATGATAATAATCACACATACTGATTTTAGTTATTTGTGTTAATACAACAGATTGTTATTGATGTTTCAACTTCTTAAATAAAAACATAATCTTTTTTGTGGAATTGAAACCTGTTATTAAGATTTTTACGTCTTCTTGAATAGAAATCTGGAAAAATTCCTTTCATGAATCATCCCAATTTCAGGGGCAATGTGTAATATTTAAACAATGACGAAAAACATATCAAGGACGCCGTTGATTAGGCGGGAAAGAGAGTCCGGAGATTGTGCGCGTTTGCCGCGGCCGTGCATCAAATATTCTACAAGTTTATTCCTACTAAACGCTTTCAATGAAAATGAGACTATAAAGTTTCCGGGCGACGCAAAATGATTCTATTACGAATATGAAATGTTATTACCTCGGACGGATTATAAGCAGGAGCAGGTTCTCACAAATGAAATTGCTTCCCTCCTTTGGAATCCATTTTAAGGATGAATGATATAATTCTTACGGGTAAAGGCTTTGTAGACTTGGATGCTATGATGATTAGAATCGTTCACTTCAACAATGGTGCCGATATTTTTAATTTATCTTTTTTATTTTTCCATTAAAAAAATGCTGTCAAGTGTTGTTTTGTAAATTTCAAGTTCAGTTCAAGTCATTACCACGTTTACAAGAAGACAATAGATTAGGAAGTAACACTACAGGAAACATGCATAACGAAGGTGCAGCCAACCGGCGTCGCCAATCTGAATCTTGTACTCTATTACTCCTTGCTATTGACATATCAAATATGCAGAACTTTTTAGTGAAAATTATAATTCTAGCTAATCATAATATATTGTACATTTTTGAAAGGACCAATACATTCAGAAAAAATAAAAATTAATCAAATAGCGTACAATGTTATAACTTTCCAAAGAATAGCAGGTACTCTCATGCTTATGTGAAAAATGCAAGAAATAGATAAACGCCGTAAACAAGAATACGTGATTATGAGTTGTGCATTTACAAAATGCACTTGGAATATTTCTGTTGCATTCAAGATGAAAAAATGAATATATAAAAAATTACTAAACAAGTACTTTGAAAAATTAATACACCATTGAAAGGTAATTCAGTAAATTATTTACCACTATTTTCACGTCGTAAACGTTGGATTTGCATTTTAGTTTGTGCGACAAGTTTGCCGGTTATCACAGCCTCATTTTATACATTTGTTATATTATATATATTGTTGTTGTTGTGTTGTTGTGTTGTTATTGTTATATTGTATATATAATAGCCTCATTTATTATTTTATCGTGGTACAGTATTTTAGTCAATGTGCTTCTCTAAGAATAAAATTATCTGCCAAATTTCATTGAAATCGGTGCAGCGGTTTAGTCACGATACAGACAGACGGATAGAATTACCTTCGAATTTATAATAATAGTATAGATTCTATGACTGAAGACTGTAACACAATTTTCAGCAAACTTCGATGAAACCGCAATTCAAATTTGAAAGTAATCATTGAATTTTTAAAAAATTGAAATTTATGAACGAATTTTCATTATTACGTCACTCGTATATTTTAAAATAAATTGCTTATTATAATACACAGGGCTTATCGCATTTTGGCTATCGATAACTGCTGTGAAGGTAATTTAACCAGCATTGAATAGTTTGGGATATAAGGCGGATATGGCGTAACCCCAATCTATTGTTACATTTGGTAAAACGGGTACAACGATATTGTAAACTAGTGATTATGATAACGAAATTATTATTAAACTTAAAGTTTCCCTGTGCTTCACAAAACTAGATTTAGTAGTTGACTAACATATTTATTGTATTCTAGAAACGGGTGAAAGTATAAATTGGATTTATTGTTTTCAATTTGTTTATATTGAATGTTACCTATTTGGTTTTTATACCGATACAAATAGTATTTCAAAGTAACAGCTAATCATGAAATTCAAATGAAAGTACTTTCGATACTATCATCAAAAAAATTTTGTATGTCTGTCTGTCTATACAGAGATTAGTAATCTCTGAAATAGTCGGGTCAATTTTGATTGTATTTTCACTGACAGATTGCTGATATTAACGGTATGATTCAGTTACTTTTATTTGAGGCGCTAATAGCCCAGTTGCACTCGGTGATTTGAAACAATAACCGAAGGTAAGCAACGACGGCGCAGTCAGTACCTGGATGGTTAACCGCTGGTGGCATGTTACCATGAGTCTCTTCGTGATTCGGAGGTCACGTTAAGCAGTCGGACCCGGTTGTTCTCATACGATAACAGTCGTAAAGCTTAGTTGGTGGCCTTCGGGTGGCCTAAAAACATCCAACCGCAAGATTTACGTAGCTACAATGTATTCTTACCAGTTCCCAACCCGCACTTGGCCAGCGTGGGGACGTATGGCCTTAACCCTCTCTTGAGAAGAGACCCGAGCCCAGCAGTGGGAAACTATAGGTTGTTGACGATTGATGATAACTTTTTTATATAAATTTGTTTAAAAAAAGAGTAATGCTAAAATGAAAACCAAAGGAATAGTGAATAACATCCCATTCAAAAGCAACTAAAACCGCAGGACGTAGTTAGATTTGATATGCATAAATGTTTGATGTTTGAACTTTGAGAAACATTATTATGTTTAATTTTATTATATTGTGTTGGGTATTTTTATTTACGTCTTTATTATGTTTTTTAGAGTTACCTTGAATAACTCAAAAGTTAAATAATTATAGTTTTGAAATCACTTTAGATGGTAACAATGTAATTAATAACATGTATAAATAGTTTATTTTCCTTGTTGGTGCTGAAAGTGATTACCTTAGCAGCTCAATTGCTGGATCAGTAAACATACCTGAAAAAAAAGAAACAAATTATTGGTTTTAAAAAATAAGTATTTACAAATATTTAATCGATAAGATCGTAAATATACGATAGTAAATGTCTATAGTAAAAATAATAGTTTAGTTAACTGCTTTATTAATGCATTATTAATATCGATGTTCTTCTTCAATATCATTATGAATGATCATCAATAATCAACCCTACTTAAATCTTTATCAGGTAGTATAAAAATATAGGTAATACTTGTAAATATATTGTTATAAAGTCTTGGTAGATACCTATGTTAAGCAGGGGACGTTCTTTGCTAGGATGATAACAACGGTGCTGTAACAAATATTGGTTAGCCCTATGCAATATTACAACATAAATGAAAATTATCGCAAAATATAATTCAAAATAAATAGTTTATGTGAACATTTATGGGAAAACCCCTTCAATTGAGAGAACATATTCGATGAAACAATGCCTACATAATATGTTAGAAAAAAATCCAATTCTCGTACTATATGCTTACGAATACAGGTACTATTTCGTATTATTTTAATTATGTTTACTCATCCTTAAACAGTTGGCTGGCACGATAAAGTTAGAATATGTGTATAATATCTTATCCTTGAATCACTTGAGTGGAACTTCTAATAAATTTCAAAGGAGAAACATTTACCACTCTCTACACCTACTTAACCCATTAACTCTAGTTAAGGATACGTTTTTAGTAATTAATTTTGGCATTCGTTTGAAATAAAAACCCACTAAAAATGAGTTTTATCCTATTAAAAGACGTTCTAAATGCAAAAATCAAACTAAAATTAGATGTTTCTCACTAAAAATATTCGGCATCTAAGTATATTTATATAAATAGTATTGTGGAAATCATTTCACTAAAATTAGAGAACAGAAAATAATTAGACATACAACTCGTATAGATAAATACCATATGATTTTTATTTGCACATACATAGTTAGAACAAAGTACATAAAATGTCCAAAATATAGTGTATGAAAAACAGAATTCATCCTTTTCATCAACAAAATAAAGTTACCGGAACGACAGCTGCCTAAATTATCCAACACCAATCTCTCCCTGTCAACTCAAGTAAAATATCTGGACAGTATTCTTGACAAGGCTTCTATAACTTTTAATCAGTGTAGAAGACTAGTTGGTAAAAGATGGAGTCTTAACCCAAAGATTACACTTTCGTTATATACCGCAATTGTTAGAACCTTCATCACCTACGGATCAATTGTATGATGGCCCAAAACGCAACTATCCACGCCTAAAATAAAACTCCAGAGTCTACAATACTGGGCCTCAGTAGCAACTACTGGATTCATGAAAACTACTCCATCAGCCGCATTAGAGATCTTGGACTTGAAACCTCTAGATCTGGTCATCCAACAGGAATCGAAAGCAACTGCATTAAGACTAAGATCAACGAGCTGTGGAAGATAAACACAGAAGCAACACGCTCAAAAGTTCTTCAGGGAAATTATTTTATCCAACTGTCCGCAGAAATAAAAGATGGCTCTGGCCTCGGCGAAGTTAAAATATATATAGACAGCTCCAAAATACAAAATCACAAAATGGTACCAGAGCTGACATCTTCTTACTTGAATATCAAGATGTCAACTACTCTAGACTAGCTAACCACAATCTTCCAAGTTGAATGTGTTGGCATAATCAAAGCAGCGCAATCAATTACAATCAGAGATACGAGAGACTCAAACATGTAATTGTCTCTGACAGTGCATTCGTGCTTCAAGCTTTGCAAAACAACAAGGTGACCTCTGCCTTCATCGAGTCTATTACAAACACAAAAAATATGATGCAATGGACAAAAGCGCATAGCAAATCAATGGGAAACGACGTTGCAGATGAATTGGAACAAAGGCAACCACAATTGACAATTTATGGACCGGAACCACTACTACCCTGGTCCCAAGCCCAAATAAAAAACATAGCTGGAGAAACAACGAAGGATACAGGCATACAAAGAATGCAGTTCCGGTAGCGTCAAAAAGACAAGCCGGCTACCTAATTAGACTAAAAAGGAACGATCTCAGGAAGGTCACAGGTATCCTGATAGGGCATTGTCCTCTAAACGAGCACTTATTTGCTATAGACGCAACAGACAGCCCTCTGTACAGGAAATGCAAAGAGGCAGAAGAAACACTGCAGCACGTTCTCATAGAATGTAGACGTGTGGCAGATCGACGGGTGGACATCTTCCAATCAACATTTGCTTCAAGCTGCATCTGCAAGCTTCTGGGATGGCTCAGGGAAGTGTTGGACGCTATCTCGGTGTCCAACACCGGAACAGTCCGAAGAGCGGAAGCTGGTTCTGTTAAGGAAGCCGGGACGGCCTGCCGAGTCACTGCGGCTTATAGACCCATTGTGTTGCTGAACGATGCGGGAAAATTGTTTAAGAGGATGCTCTCTGCCATCGTCTGGTACCTAGGTGAGGTGGGCCCCAACCTATTGGACGCCCAATTTGGGTTCCGAGAGGTTTGTTCGACGGTTGACGCCGTGATGCACCTGAGGGCCGTGACCGAAGAGGCAGTGAGCTATATTTTATAGTCCGCCATTTAGTTGCACCAGTGAAGCACTCCAGTACCACGGGGTGCCAGTAGTGGCTAGTGACAAGCTGTGGTACGAGGACAGAGAGGGCTTCTTGAGATGGTGACCCATGTCTTGCGGTGTTCCGTAAGGGTCTGTCTTAGGACCATTCTTGTGGAACATGAGGTACGACTGGATCCTTCGAGGTCGTCTCCTCCCCTGGCTGGGCGTAATTTGTTTCGCTGATGACACATTGGTTACAGCCCGGGGGACGAACTTCCAAGAGGCGACGCGCCTGGCTACCAGGGGTGTCTCTCTGGTGGTCGGGCGCATTGAGGCGTTGGGCTTACGGATGACCCTGGACAAGACGCAGGCCCTGTTATTCCATGGGTCCCGTCGTGGGCCACCCTCCAGCGTCTCCATCAAGGTCAACTCGGTCCTCGTAACGGTTTGTGCTCAGAAGAAGTGTTTGGGCCTGATCCTAGACATTAGATCGGAAATGCTATTCGACGAGCATTTTCGACATCTTGCAAGCCGTCAGCTGATTTGGTGGCGGAAGCACTCGTTGAAGTGTATAGACGCGCGACTTAATTCCGGGCAGAGAATGGCTCTCACTCTACGCTCGAAGAGGAACGCGCGTGGCATGAAGCCGCCCGTCGAGCCCGGATGGCTCCTTGATCACATGCTGGATTTGCCACCGTGGAGGCTCTCTAGCTGATCATCTTTCCGGACTCGGTTGCTTCGGGAAATACCTGCACTCGGTTGTCAGGAGGGGATTGAGTTCCACCTACCACCACTGCGACTGAAGTCCAGGACTCGGCCCAGCACACTCTAGCGGTATGCCCCACCTGGGCGCCACAGCGTCGAACCCTCACTGCAGTCATAGAAGAAGATTTGTCGCTACCGGCTGTCATATGCTCATTTAGCTTTTACGAAAACTTTAAATCCAATCAAGAGTCTAATTCTATGATTAGAGCAAGCATTAGTTCCTGTTTGGATTCTAGAACAAAACTAATTCAAAGAACCACAAACAGTATCATGAGCTTGTTATAGCTTCCTAATGACGATATGGTATTAACTATTCAAGAAATCTGCTTTAAAGAATAGCACAACAAAATGTATGTAAATAGTATGTGGAGTTTATCAATGAGTGATTATTAGTATAAAATAGTTCCAGCTTTGATTGTTTGCATTATTTAATCAAAAACATCATCCTAATATGTGAAACCGCTAAACGCTTCCGCTACTAAAAGGTGATTACCCTAAGTCCAGTGCAGCGGTGCGTGAAGACCCACTACCCACGACCTGCGTGTTTCTGGCAGCCCATGAAAACAAATCGTTCATAATAAAGCATTAGGTGTAAACAGTTCTGTCTTCTGCCGTCAACAACAGAAGTGGCTAAATATTACTTCCTTAAAATATTTCTTATTTCGTTTATTTACCATAAGTAAAAGTAAGCGATCAACATGAACTATTAAAAATTATGCCACAAACCTCACTTATCAAAAAGTAAATAATTAATAAAAATAAAAACTCAAAAACTGTCCTTTACTTCCCAAAGAAACGTGTCAAATAATCAAACAACACTATCTGGTTATGATAACCTACGGTTCAGATTTAGGTACAATGTTTTCTTTCTAGAAGTTCTTAATGCGCCTGTCGTGGGTAAATATAGCAAGATTACACACATTTTACACAGAAATGCAAAAATATTTCAAATACGAGCTTGAAGAAGTAGCTTTGCTTCTCCTTAACTTTTATCTAAATAAATAACGTATTAAAAATAAGGAGCACGGTAAAATTGAATATCCTCCGCTATCTAGTTCCGCAGTAATCTAAAATTGTTGAATCGCAAAGTTGTTTCAACAAATCTTTCTCCATTTATTTAGGTCTCTTTTACCTAAGACCATGACAGGTTGTGATTAATATTTTCCATCCATTGCCTACGTACTTACACTCCACTTTGTATTTGTCGCTTATATCGTTAATTTATTTGTAACACTTCGTTTCAATTATATCCTGAGAGATTAACAACGATTTCTACCCAATTAATTAGAATACATTATTTGTTGGCTTAGCTGGGTAACTAAATATAAAATGAGCCGACCGAATTAGGTAATTAGGAGCTTTATAAACTTTAATTTATTTTCGGTAAGCGTTATGAGTGATAAGTTTATTTTACACCTACAGCATTATATAAATAATTTTGAAAACACATATAAACAAAAATTCACAACCAACACCCACACAAATACGGCTCGGCCATCCAAGTACTTATACATTCAAGTATATATCATTCAAGATTTTACAATTCCATTGATTCTATTAAAGATCACGTTTTAGAATTGCTGAAAATTTCGTTTTTCTGAATCTGTCTCATTAGTGTGACGCTGAGTGAAAATGGCTTAATTTTTTGTTGAAATATCACACTAATCGCTCCACATAATATTTCCAGTGGCCGCAACATCTTGACAAATTAGATTTTTAACGGGTATTGCTGGCTAAGACTAAATTACAGCTGACTTTGAGTCGAGTGCAGGCTTTTAAACGTAAATTAGAGGCTATGTCGCTCAAGCATTAATGGCGTATCATTGTGACTGAGTGAATGTCGTGAAGATTATGTGGCCGTATCGAGACTTTTAGTCGACGCCTGTTCTTTGATAGAAAAGTAGGATGGAGATTCATCTTTCAACAGACTTTAAGGACGGAGTCAACTTATAATTGAATACTTTATAATACCGAAACTCATTCATATATTTTACTTATAGGCGATAATGTACTAAAATATTTTCATAAAATATTTATATTACTCTGGGATTATTTTTTGTTGTGGATTGGGATCATTTCAGTTGAAAGTTAAATTTGCCTTTTATTTCTTCTTCTTCCTTTTAGGAAATGGCAACCAGCTAATCAGCTATTTCTGCCAATGACAAGTGCTTAAAGTTTTCAAATCTTAAGTCTTGAAGTCTTAATCGTGATGACAATAATGATAAAAGCAATAAAAAAATGTGGATGAGATGAAATGGGCAGCGTCTTTCAAAAAAACAAAAAAACGATCTATACCTTTTCTTTTCTTAGAGTTTTAAATTTGGTATAAATGTCAATAAATGTTTGTTTAATGTCATAAAGTTGTGCGTATAAATGTGTAGGGCTCTACAGCGTACATAACATAATCGGGTGCTCACCATCTGCCGGAAGTGTTACAATGTTTATGAGCTCCATCGGAAAGCGAACATAAATTCTGACGATCGGACACGTACGAACGATAGCACCATATAATGGTTTAGGCGTATGAACTTCTGTAATTGTTTACAGCAGTAGTAGCAACCGAAAGTCATCACTACAATTGTAATTGTTTCATTTATCAATGCTGTCCATGTCATTGGTTACGTATTATAAAATACTAAAGTTGCTGTTTATAAAATAAATATATCTTAAAACTTCTACAAGTTCAAAACATTGTTATAAATAAAAAGATTGTAAATCTTGTTAAAGTCCGTAGAAAGTTAAAGTTCCTCAATGATATACAACATAACAAAGTTCGTGGACATCTACAAAACGGGAAAGAGTCCCAAAATCATTTTAAATTCAGTATTAATCCTCGAACTGAGTCCCGAGCATCGTTTCTTCCATACTTTGTGGGTTCTCCAAAAGAAAGCTGTTCCTGCAAACTTCTATCTAAACTCCCGTGTAATCTTACTTATAAAAATAAACTTTTGCATTAACTGATTTCGAATCAGGGACGAGCAACTTTTGCAAGGTAGGCCATCCCACACCACCACCGCTTCCGTAGAAGTTGCAGAGTCAATCAGCCAGAAAATAGAAACAAATAAATACACGCTTAGGTAGTTTTGACTTGATAAGCGTAAGTAGTTTTGGGGCACAAATTTATGGAAGAATACGGCAGATAATGTAAAAGTTGGCAGATAAGACAGGCTTTACTGGGCTTCGGCGTGCGTTCAGAAAAGCTGAAATCAACAACTGTGTACAAAACTTCAGTCGTGCTATAGTTTAGAAATATTTTGTTACATGTATAAGACTAAAATTATAAACATTTTTTAGTTTTTTGGAAAATTGCTGTAATATTATGTAAGAAATAAGTAACGGTTAAATAAAGATGCAAGTGAACGGCTGTTGTCACTGTCTATCCCGAAGGAATAAATATCATAAATCGAAAATTATTTTCTGTTTCGCAAGAAAACATTTATACCTACATAGAAGAAAGTAATATATGTTTAATTGGCTTCTACTTCAAAGCTAAAAGCACGAAACAAGATCCTATATCTTATTTTATGATTATATAGAACCTGTACTCGTAATAAAAATTGTATAGGCCAGTTAGTGTGTACACTTGCTGAATAGTTGTTAAGTAGGAGTAAGTACGGAGGTTTAGATCCGTTCTCATGATTTTTTTGTTTCGTAGTGCTCCAAAAATATGCATCATCATCATCAAAAATATGCATGTACTACTAATTTTCATTTTATGTGGTAGTAAATTAGATAATACAACACATAACACACACAATAATTTTCAAAACATTGTTTAAGAAACAAAAAAGACATGCCATTGGCTTTTTAAAGTAAAATTCAGTTACCAAGTTATATTTGAGTTCAATATTGTACTGTAAAATCGTACTGGCACTAAACAAAAAATTCTTAAGTAGTTGAAAATAATTCTAAGTGTGAAATCTTTGCAAACATTTAGCATTGTGAAGTGTTTGTCTTGAGTCGCGGCCTACTGTCCTAAAATAAAATACATCAAAGTTAATCGAAATCGGCTCTCAATTTGAGAGCATCATGCTACCATCGAAAAATCTTTTGTGAAAAGCTCTTGGGCTTTTCATACTGAAAGGTACTGACTTTCGATTTTTACATCCCTCTTGCTTTTTGGAAAACTTGGAGATACGTAGTACTTATGCCGTAGCCGAGTGTAATTAAGGTGCAAAGATACCGCAAGTCTGCCAAGTAGAGGGCTTCGAGAGCACTCAATGGTCGGCCGTGTACTCAAAACCGATGAGTGTTACATAGTACTAGCGTTATCCTGTATTTCGTTCAAAGATTCAAACTGAACTTAATTGGGATGAAGTTTCGATTTTGCTTACCATAGTAAACATTTCTCTTTGAGGTCTACCTCTTTACTAATTCTGGTAACATATCATATGTGTCAATGCGGAACATGCTCGTTCAACGTTAGATGAGCGAACAGAGCCAACTTATTACAACTTACTCTAACTAGTCTATTATATTGCAAGTAAACCTAAATAAACTGGTAGATGAAACAGACAGAAACATCGAATCCAATCTTATTACGTGTCTTAACTTATATTCCACATTACATTAATTTCTCCGGAGACGTTCTAACTAAGCAATAGCAGCTGTTAGCCCGGTCACATGTTTATTGAGAAATTGCCTAATCTCGAAGAGCTACAAAACAAAACCACATCGAAAATGTTGAACTAAAGTATTTCTTCTCTCCAAGGATGCTAGTGGTGGTACCCTTGTCTGCGCTAACCGATCACACCCTTAAGGCACCCGAATTACTGTCCGGGCTGATTACCGCTTCGCCCCGCCCCGTTCCCTACACGTCAATGAAGGTGGCCCTCCGACTTCTACCGCCTCGAGCCCTACGTCAACTATTATTTGTGTTCCCTACTTATTATTTCTGTGGTGGTAAAGTTCGATAAACACCAGTCATTGTATTAAATATAAAAGTTTGTACAAACTTTTCTGCTGCGTCTCGGGATCGCTTATTATTTTATTAGCTATCTAGCTTAACCAGATAAAGTCAGACGATCGCAATAACCGTATTAACAGTATATTTAATTAACGATAGCAACTCGATATTACACGTGAATAATAAACCTCATTTGAATAAATCGTTAAACCTATTTAATGAATTGCTCCTGACTCTAATAAGTAATAAATATTTATGTAGGTAGGTGTGTGTGAGCGTTCAACGAAGAAAATAAATTTCAATTTATCGTCTCTTCTACGTATTCTCATTAGAGTAAAAGACGAGAATATAACATTTTTATTACAAGAAACATTAACATTTTTTTTCAAAAGCCAAAAAAGTCAAAAGATTGCTAATACTCTTATGTGGTTGTTTTTTTTTAGATAAAAAAATGTGTTCATTGGCATGAAAAAATATCACCATCTCAGATACACTTCTCCATGACAAAAGGCGCGGGCATGCGCTTGTAACAGACTTTTTAAACAGGCTTACACGTGTCTTCATATAGTATAGAAAGAATCAAGAGTTATAATATAGAAGGAGAAGAATTATAAATAATATAGAATCTTATAATATATAGATCCCTTGTAAAAGGAATAAATAATTGAGTTGCAAATGTGTGTTTAGCGTCCGTAGTTTGAGGAGCAGTTCTGCTCCTGAATGTGATATTATATAAAAAATGAATTACTGAAATGCATATATCCGTATAACTTGCGATCGACTGCATCAAATTGGATAATTATTTTTTATGAGTTTGCTACTGTCAGAAAAAGGCTTGTATAAAAGAAAATTACGAAAAAACTGCCGGTGTAATTTTTTTAGCCTACGAATGCGGTACTAGTAGGAAGCTGTAGCGAGCATACATGATAAAATCAAGCTTTTCAGAAATTTTGAAAAAAATACAAATATGGCGGTACGAAGTTTGTCGGGTCAGATAGTTTTGTATAAAATACGAAAACATCCTTAAAGTATGGTAGAAATCTGTAAAAACTAGGAATTGAGTAAAACAGGATTACTAATGTGGAGCCATAGCTTATACATAGAGATTTTTGTTTTACAATGCATCTCAGTTAATATTTTTTAATTTTTTTTTCAACTCCCGCATTTGGCACAACACTTGGCGCAATAGAAAATGGTGTGGCGACCACTGAAACCACTAGGCCAACCGTGTAGTCCTTATTTATGATTATTGCTCGTTTATTAGTTTTCTTATCAATCAAGGTCCCTTTTTTTGACAACTAGTGGAAGTATCAAGGTGAAATCAACATTTTAATCTCTTAAAATTACTAACAGCATTTTGTAAGGAGGTTTATTGTACACAATAGTAGCGTTGATACGTAGCGGCAGTATAAGGTGCCGAGAGAAGCGATACATCAGCATAGTCACTAATGAACCTACATACTGCTAGTTGAAATTAAACTCGTGTTAAAGTTATTATGGGAACAGTTATCTTCCGTTGTAAAATAACTGTCATAGTCGTTATCGTGTATGTTCGTAATATTTTTACACATTTTAACAAACTTACTCTTTTCATTTTTTGTTCATTTTGGCAATATTTTATTGATATTAGGATTCTGCTCTTCAAGAACCGAAAGAACAACGTGTACAATGTTTTCGAACTAATAATTATTTTCCAGGAAGATTTGAAATTCAGACGAACTGCGAGCAGTAATCAGTAAATCATAACATATGAACTACTTCACTTTATTTAAATGTTAAATAACACAAATAAAATAAAAATTCTTCAGGACGCATTTTTTTTATTTTCAAAATTTTATTAAAAGTATTCGCGTTTGTTAAAACAGAATTTACAAATTATAAGATTTATAAGAATTAAGTGATGAAAAAAAAAATTAAAAATAAAAGTTTTGATCGCAATATATTAATATGTTGTAATTTGCATGTGGAACATCTGATAATTCAACTTTCAACCCTCATCAAATATGAGGGCGTATATAACACACCAAATAATCCTTCGAAACGAGCTACGACACCCAAGGGATTAACTTAGGTTTTTTTTTCGCTAACTGACCTACTAAATCAATGAATACTAAACGGAGTACCTAAGACGCAGAGCATTTGCGACGTATTACAAGATGGATCGTAGTAGTAATCAGTTAATGCATTATGCGGTTAACTAAAACCATGATGGAAGTGCAGAACACAAATATTAGTACACATTAACTAGTAACATTGTTTACATTAAACAAAACACGTTATAAAAGATTATTACAAAGTTGTAGACGTTATAATTGGTGGTCTTTTTGCTCACGGCTATTTCTTCCAGACAATCTTAAAATTAATAATGGGTGAAAAATAGTCTCATGAAAACTATTTATTAGGTTGATTGAACAAACTACAAATCGACAAAATATTTTATCTAGTCTCTAATTTACACAAACATAAATGAATAGCTGACAGTGAATAAAGTGTATCTAGTGTAAATAATTAATAAGTGAACATTACATGAATGCTTAAAAAGACCGAAAGGCGATACGCGTATGTGACACCAACAACTTACAGGGCACAAAAGTAAGGTGCACATTTAAAAGATAGATGGCGTCATTCGGATAATTCTGTTATCAGCAACGAGAGGGCGCCCTCGTGCTCGTATACTTAGAAGGCTGTTTCCTGCGACGTTAAGTCCTTATAAAGGTAACTGTTCCACTGAAAAACTCCTATTTCAGTGACAAAGCACGCTCTTAACCATCCAAGTGAAAATTCTAAGAGATTTTGTGTTTACTCGCCGAGATACTATCCCTATTGTTGTGCCGGTATAAAGTTTACTGGATTTTTACCCACGCCTATGGTTTTGCCATTATGTCTCAAAAGTAAAATAAAGCTTTAGCAACATAACAAATAGGTACGATAATATCGTGTCGCACATTCAGCAGATTACAGAGTGTAGCTATCTCTAGAGGCAGAAATATCGCAAAAGCATAGAAACAAAATTACTTTCTTCCAAAGTTTAGATTTATTGGCCATTGCGTAAGTTCGTTCGGCTGTTTTAGTTGTTCTTAATACTAAATCATATCTGTGTGATTATAGATCGCTGACGGATGAAAATAAGGTTACTCACTAGTATTATGATATAAAACTTGTGTAGGCATATTTATGATTTTTATGAAACGAGTTTGAGCATATTGAATATCCCCCAAAATATAACGGACAGGCACAATACGAATTAAGGATTGTGTTCACATTTCAGTTGGAAATGACACATTCGTTACCAGCAATGGGGACCATTTTGTCGGTTCAATTCCTCAATTCAGCCTCCATGCAAAAAGTAATTTGAAGTACTGAGACGCATGAGTGCTTACTTATCTATTTTTGAAGGAACGAAGCCTGCGATCCGTTAAATAGACTTAGAGTGAGTAGAGCTGACTTCCGCGCATGTGTGCTCACCACGCACCGACTCACTTGTCTCGTCGTGTCGTGACTCTTCATCATAATGAAAATTATTTTCAACATTGGAATTTTGTAAGATGTACATTTTACATAATTTGAATATTTGCATGATCTAAATAAATTTATAGTTTTGAAACTTTTATTTTATACTGCTAGTTTTCTGTTTGGACACAGGACAAATTAGAACTTTTATTAATAAAATAGTCAATAGAGGACTAGAAAAAATTTCTTCATCAAATACTAACGGCAGATAAAACGATTTTATTAGAATTAGCTATAAACAAATCTGAATGGAATTAATTTATTATCAATGTATTTTAAAAACAAAATGCATGTTAATTCGAATTGTTAAATAAATAATAAAGAAAAATTGTGTGTACTATTAAATTTAATTACATTATAACAACTAGAATGACGTTTAACATTATAATGGGGTATAACAAACAAAAAAAATTGGTAATACACCTATGTCTAAAGATTATACACAACGCTTCCATAATCAGAGCAATAAAGTAAACTTACAGGTAAAAGCACCATGTTCTACCCATGGTGCATTAATGGTACAGGACAGATCGTTCCACCACTGGCTAGTAACAATGACGATGTAGATAAAGGGGGTCGATAACGTGAAATAGCAACGTGAAAACGTGGCGAGAAAATAGCATTATTAACCTCTCGGGCATAATACGCCACTGCGCCAGATATGGTAATGATTATGTAAATCTTGTTCTCACAGGTACATCTTGGGAACGTTATATACTTATTAAAACCAAGATTGCCAGACAGAGAGGAACTCAACCGACAAAAAGTTCGGCCCAAACTTGAGTCGCAAGTGTTTACACGCTCAATTTTTACGACGTTGGTAATTCGAAATCTCGGGTTGCCTGAAATCGGAACATCGACGTTGCAGTCTTACTTGGCGACTCTCTTTTCAATTTTCTTAGGTTTCAGTCGAAGCAGGCAAGCATTGTATGGCAGATTCTTATCTCTCTCAAAAGCTATTTAGCTAAATGGAATTTACAGAGCCCGCACTGCAGTTCGACGAAGTACATTGTAATATTTAAAACGTTGAAATTTGAGTCTAAATCCAGGCATTGTATTACGTGTCTAAGATTTTTCAAGATTCATTTTAGTATTTTCCTGTGGTTATGCACTTTACCCGATTGAAATGTTGAATTCTGTTTAAAAACTTTAATCTTAAATAAATGCAAGTCTTACTTAACTTGTCAGACGTTTGTTTCAGTAGCCGATGCTTTTGATGTTTGACATTGCTCAACAGTTACTCTTTGAAATGTTTAACTTTTAGTACCTAATTGAGCCCCGTTAATCAAGAGAACGAAGTTTTCACAAGTGCTTAAATTATTTACCTCAAACATAAAACATCGACATTCAAAGCGTTTCTGGAATATTTTCGCTTACACAGACGTCGGGCACAGTACAAAATGAATTATACGAATAGAAAATATTGAAAGCGAGCTGAGAGCATCAAAAATACTGACGCTGAATCTTGTTAATGAATTTAATGAGTAAAGATACTAGGAGTTCTATAGCGACGGAACTTTACGAAAGCATCTCACAAGTTTCAATTCAGAATGCTGTTACAACAAGAGAGAAGTACTTGTACCACAGTGCGGGAATAAAATGAAGTGCATCATAATATAAATACTACATAATTTCTGTCTCATATTTCAACATCTTTAGTTGCACAAGGTTTGCTCACACATTATATTTTTATTTTACGTGAATTGGAGTAGGTATTTACTCTTTATATGATTTAAATTTTCACATAAAATACATTTTCAGGACAATAAAAAACTTACAACCATCGATGCCCATTATTTTAATCATACTAGATTTCTTTTATTTTCATATTACGCAACGCCATATTTTTTCTGTTCGTACATGTTTAAAATATATAACTTAATTCAAAATAAAGCAAACGTTGAATCGAGCAGGAAACAAGTTTCTATTTTCCTCTTTCAACGTTGGGCGAAGATCATCCATTTCTTTACATGAATGCTCTGGATGAATTCAACTGTAATTCTAAAAAATTTCAAATATAAATTGCTACGTACAACACAATCCAACCCTATCTATCTAAAATAAAAAGTATTTCAGTATTTCAAAGGAAAATGCTGATGTAATTAATTTAAAAGCTACAGAAAAGTAGAAATAAAAATGTTTTTATCGTACCAAAACTTTACCTATTTAAAGCCGACTCGTGAATACTTTTTATTTCTCGTCAAAGTTTAGTTCGAAGTTCACTAATTTGAACATCGGAGGGTAACTTGTAAAATAACAGATTACAGGCGGCATAATCATGAAGTTTTTACCGTACTACGTAATACTCGTACGTAGTTATGCAAATATGTGAGGCTTGTTTTTGCTAGGATTAAGGTTTCGGGTCTATTGTAATGGGAAGATTTGTGTGAAATGCGGCAAAGCCAACGACCCAAGCCATTAAACGATCACGAATGAAAATTTAAAACTTAATTTAAAAATGAAATAGAAAAGTATTGTGTTATAATTATAATATTGAAAAAAACTTTTTTCAAAATTAAATATTTATCGATTGACATTATATGTAAAAGCAAGCTGAATAAAGGGCAGTGATAAAATAATACAGCAAAATTGACACTAGATGTAATAAAGAGATTGGAAAATAATTTCAACAAAAAGCAAGTCTCCAAAATTCACGTCAGACACTCAGTAAAATGAAATACGTAGCCGGCACCGGCCTTCGGCAAATGGTTTAATATCGAAATGTGATCACTTAGCGCAATCTCTTACAAAGGAAAAAAACACAGGAAAAACCCAGAATATACTTAGCTTTTACCAGAAACCGAAATATGTTTCAATTTTTATTAAAACTCGCAAAAGCGAAATTGGATTGATAGCTTTTCAATCCTTTATTGAGACAGATATGTATAAATGCGATTAAAGCATTTCGTTAGGTTATTTTTTTATATTTTATTAGAGATTCTGCATAGTTGAGCAGCAACCTTAATGTTAATCATTAAGGTTGCAGAGTTATAGCTATGCGGACCTTCAACACTATTATAAGACTTATTCAAAAGAAATACATTATGGACTCGTTTAAAATTATAATTATATTCTTGATGTATAAATTCAATTTTTTTTGACATAAGTGAAGATTATGAAAAATCCAGTAAATTCTATTGCATCGTTTATTTTTATTTTTTAATTTTACTCATTTATAAATGGAAAATAAACAAAGCGATAGTACATATTATTGACAATTTAGCGTGCAGATACAATTTTAAAAAATCTAAAAGTTACTCATATGTACATATGTACAGTATTTTCTCAGTACACAAAATTAATTTTGCAAACAAAGAAATGAAAAAATGATTCAATCAATAATAAAATTCTCAATTTATAATTTGAATTCAAATGCTGAACCGCTATTGAATTCTTCGTAGCTGCAAAATTACCCTAGAGAAAAATATTTACGCTTTTTCGAAATGTAGAAATCAAGTAACAAGGAATCTGTTTTAGCGAAAAGAAGCGTTAGGGACCGGCTGTTGAATAAAGGGAGGAGCTCCGCAATAACAGTGTTTACTTTCCTCAAGCATGAGCTGGAAATACGAAGCGCACTGCCCCATGTTATTTAAATAATTAGTAATAAAGAGGTTATTTTAGTTTTACTTACCTATTAGAATGTGATTTAATATGAGAACTGTTGGTTGTGTTCTTAATATAAAATCCTTCAATCTCTTGTTTAGAGATATTTGAATTAATTTAACATTAATAAAAAAACACAATGTCTTAGCATCTAGGTAATCTAGGCAAGAAATAAGGTGAGGATAGTTGATCAATGTGCTAGTTAAATGCACTTTTAAAAATTGTTTTAGATGCTTCTGGTGGTATCTCGCATTTTCACTTTGATAACATCTATAATTATTATTTACCTCACCCTATTAATAAAATATAAAAAACCTTATAACATACAGAGAATAATTTAAATTGTGAATAATAGACATAAATCAGCTTGCATCAATTAGAGCACCCGTAGGTGCAAAATTCTTTACAGATTTATTTTTGACATAAATAATGACAGAATTTGTATATAAAAATATGCACAGAAGTGACATTAAATTATCATAGCCCATAAACCTTTACCTAAAAACGCAAAAATATTATTCGAAACAATATTTCTCTATCTAAAAGACGATAGCGGTGCGTTGGTCGTTGCAGTCCCCGACCTAATCACGACTGAGTCCCGCGTGCCATTTGCCTGCCCACAGCTTCGATCGTTCACTATAACGATACACTCCACTATAATGATTACCTCACGTTTTACTTATCCTTCTATTTATTTGATATTACGTGAATCTTACTTTCAGTTTATGTCTTCCTTTTAAATGATGAAACTTTTTTTAAGTACGTTATGTATTGAAATGAAGTGTATTGCCTGGTTCAATAATATGTTCTAAATAGCTTTTAAATTAATATTTTTATTGGTTTAAAAAGCCCTAGCCTAAGCTAATCGAATGCTAGTCTAAACATGAGATCCAATCGATTAAAAAATATACAGTAGTCGTCTATTCAATTCCCTATATATTGAATTGTCTAAAGAACCTTGAAGAGGTCCAGTAAGCATCTCTAGCTGCCTTTTGTGAATGTTAATATTAGTTACACACATATTTATATATATANTGTGTATATCAGTAGTCTAGTACCCATAAAACAAGCTCGGCTTAGTTTAAGACTAAATGGCGCTGTGTGTTAGATGTGTGAAATAAATGTCCATAAAGAATTATTCATCTTAACTTCACAAAAAACTAACAGTATACCTGCGATTAAAAGTACTCCTAAGTCTGGACTTATGAGTACTTTTATCCTGGGATAAATACTTTGCAAATTCAGTGAACTCTACGAAGTATCATTGTCAGTGTCTACTTACAATTTACCAATTTAACCTAATTTTATAACGAATCAAAAACCCAATTAGTTTTAGATAGTCGTTATAAAATTAGGTTAAATTGGTAAATTGTAAGTAGACAAGAGAAAATTCAAGCATATAAAAATAGTTTCTATTACAAGAGATCGTGTCTTCACCTATTTTGACACATCAACTGTACAAACGATAAATAGTGTGTGTTAAACCTTGGGAGAGTATAGTATGTAAAGTGTGTGTACACACACGGATGAGCATAAATCAACAAAATTTATTAGGTATGTATATATAAGTTAGTAAAGTAATCGCAAAAGTAATGTTATATAAGAAACTCCTATTTTATATATCTATGCATAAATATTTAACTAAACACAATTATACGTTTTTGTTCTGAGTCGGATCTGCGGTGGGAAAGCTAATATCCTTATTTATTTCCGTTGGGTGTTCGTGAGCTAATTGCGAGGGGCTACCCAGTGATTTTCCGCGATCTCGCTTCTTATTGTAATTATTTGCCATATTTATGTGCATTTTGTGGTATCGCAACATTTTACTCTGGATAGTTTCTTTTCGCTGTGCACAAATAAATAATAAATCAGAACGTGACTATGCTGCTTATTTACGTTTGCGTTATTGTATCGTTACCGATTTGCTTATGAATATTTCACAAACAAAGAAAGGATCAAAAATGCTTTTCAATCGATTATAAACATTTGTAAAATATTTTATACTTACTGCGAATGATCAGTAATAAATTACATTTGTAGAAAAAAATATTAACAAACTCATTTATAGCATTTTAATGGTAAATGCATCAGACCTACTAAATTAAATAACTATTTAGAATGAATACCAAAAGCATAATTACCCGGAACGCTTCTGGCTTGGTACGCAGTTAATAAACACTTTAAAAACATTTCAACAGAAATTCATTCACAAATTCAATATTGGATTGTAACATTCGGCGCAGCGAGAGACACGATGTAATGCCACCTACTAAAATGCAAATATAACTGATTGCGTCTCCACACAATGACCGTACTTTCATACCTGTCTTTTGCCGTACATTTTCATCAACATATTTACACTCCAAACATTTGATTGAGTGGAATGGTGAAGTTGGTCAACTGTTTATCATTTACTTTATGCTGCAGTTTTATCTTGAATTTCGTAGATGAATTTTTACAGTGTTTTTATTTATTTATGCAATGTGGACGTAGATATAGTTATTTTGTAAAACTTTAAAACGTTTTAACTAAATGTGTGTATGTAAATGAGATATATTACTAGCAACTTTTCAGTAAGAGCATTTCACATAAGTTTACTTTAATAAACTAAATGTACTATGTAAATGTAATGTAATACTATGTAATGTGTATAAAGTACTAAGAAGTTAGTTAAAAATAAAATTTTATATATAAAAAGAAACCATTACTGACTGATCTATCAACGCCTAGCTTAAATCACTGAACGGATTGCGCTGAAATTTATACACATATAGCTATTAGCTGCCTCGGTGGTGCAGCGGTAGAGTATGCGACTGCTGTTCTTTAGGTCTCGGGTTCGATTCCCGTGTCAGATCAAATGTTTGTATGATCTACAAATATTTGTTTCGGTGTTTGGGTGTTTTCTATGTAAAAAAGTATATATGTATTTATATAACTTGTCTAGTACCCATAATACAAGCCATGCTTAGTTTGGGACTAGATGGCGTTTTGTGTTAGATGTCCGGAATATTTATTTATTTATTTATTATGGTGTATTCATGCGCTACTTAACTAATGGAGGGTTCAAAGTTAGCATGGAGCACCAAGATCGCATAGGCTTTTAGCACCGAAACCTTAGCGAGGTTAGCCCTTTAACTAAGTAAGTAAATATCTGTTTCAGTGTTTTTCAAATATCAACCCTTTATGGGGTAAAATGGGGTAGCAAAGTTTTAAATGCAATATGGGGGTCGCTTTTAAGATTCTTGGCCGCTGGTTAAGAAAATGATTTTTAATTTCAACAAGGCAGACATGAAATATCATTAACTATCATAATCATTACGATGAATTAGTAGTATGCCACGTGGCCCACATGGACGAGAGGAATCGAACCCGAAACCTCTAGCACAGCAGTTGCTTTTGCTACCACTGCGCCATCGAGGCCGTCAAATCATCAGTCAGTGATGCAAATCGACTTTACTCATTGATTATTACAGATTTCATTCTTTATAATAATTTGATTCTTAATTTTCTCTTTTATAAACTTGGCTTTCGAACCCGGAAGTTAATTCACTTCGTATCTTGGTTTTGTTCATTTTTAATGTACGGAACCCAGGAATATACGATAACATGCTTAAAATTGTGGTTAATAATTGAATCATGTTTTAGTTATGTCTCATGATAGAAATAGTGGTAATAACTCATCAACTGATGAATTTTCTTCTGATATGTTGATAAGTTTTATTGGGGTTTTGTGAATTGATAATAGAAGGACTGATATTTCTATTTCGGTTTGTAGTGTATCGAAACGGTCTGAAATACACATGTATTATTTTAACCGTCGTTTTTTCTTTTGGAATAGCAACTACGCTATTTGAAGGTGTACGAACTGCTCATGTAACCTTAAAGTTACTATTAACAACGCTTGAGATTGCCAGTTGCTGTATAGCCGAGCAAAGTAATTTTGTGGAACTGTTAAAAAAACATTAAATTAAAAGATAGCTAATAGAAGGGGTAACGATTTTAGTGGCTGGCGGCTTTTCTCATGAAAAGCCCGTTGTTGCGTGAACGATCCGTACTATGTGATATGCCGTTAAAGTCCTTTGAGGAGAAGAAGTTGTATACACTTCTATAGACACGATGGTCAACATAGGCGATGCTACGAATTATCCTGTAGAGTTTCTGATTTCTCTGAAACCACAAGATCTACCATATCATGGGCTTATTCTTTTATTATTTCTTATTCCACGCTCAAGTGGAACCAAGCTAAGTGTCAAAGCTTTATGTAGCCACTTACACATAAAACGCAAACAGAAACACACTACAGCGCCCTTTAACGAAGATACGTCACGGAGTGACGAAGGGAACGAAGAAACTAACAATCCGGAATCGCGCAATAGAAGTTCTCGCACCAATCATCATATATAAAACATTCCAATATCAACCGTTGGGCAGCAGCCGGCCAAGCATGATCACCTCGCCTGGTCGAAGGATTATCCTTTTATGTTGAAGGGAAATGACACGCGTCACACAGTGGTGATCCCAAGTGATTGGAAGCATCCTTTGAAGGACTTTGAAGGAGTAGATCAACATAATCAGCGCACCACCATCACGTTCAGTCCCACAGTAAGTCCCAGCCAGCTAGCAACCTCGGCTTCATCAAGGACACAACACACGCAGGAAACAACCGCTCCAGCCTGGTTTACCCCTACGGCCTCATCGGCGTCTAGGTACAGCACACTACACCTATGGTTCATGTAAGTAGAGCAATCTCTCTCCCGTCTTTGCAGTAGTCGCCCCAACTGACTTCACCGCAGCACCGCCACACGTGATGTGGCGACTTCCACATACAAAGCAAACAAAAACACACTACAGTTCTATCTAACGAAGCTCTATCAAACTACGAAGTAACGAAGGAAACTACCACCAATTCTAAATCACGTAAGTTAGAGAGACATGTAACCGTTCCTTCACACTTTACTTAGAAATATAGCGGCAGACATAATTTTGGCTGGATGTGCGCAAGGAGAACGATTTGTAAACTACGAATTCCTTTGATTCCATTATAATTGAAACAATTGCAGTTTACCCTCAAAGTCTGCTTCGCGATGACATTTAATAAGTCTCAAGAAGAAACACTCAAATATACTGAGATAGGTTTAAGCGAAAGTTGCTGCTCTAATGGTCAGTTCTACATAACTTGCTCGCGAGTAAGTCCAATAGTTTAGTAGTTTTGGCATCTGGATTAGAAAATTTTTAAAAGTTTTTTTTGATTTACTTTATTTGTAATTTATTCATATACTCAAAAATTAATCGACGCTGACTGTAACGTAAGTATCATTTGTTATGGTCATGTTAACTGCAAAAAGTTAAAGTACATTCGAAAATTTCATTTACCTCATAGGTGTTAAACAACGGTAAACTTTTCAAACCCTTGCCTTTCACACACAATCCTGAGTCGCATTTCTAACATATATGAGTCCATAGGGCAAAATATATGCCATCTAAATGCGATATTCAAATTATAAGCAACGTGGTTAAGCTCCTATTTTGAATTGATCACTGAATACCGCGCGTATAGCACCTCGTTTATAGAATTTAAAACAACAAAGGCTTCAGTTCTATAATTTTGCAATAAAACAACTTTTCAATGTTATATTAATTCGGAAAATATATATTTAACTCCTCAGCGTCGTTACAAGTTACAAAGATTGTAGGTATAATTAATAGAGTATGTTATTTTTTAGTATTTTCTTAAGCAGGAAAGCAATAGAGGCTTTAATAATAACTCGGAGCTTTAGAAATTGTTTAAACACTATTAAAGACTTTATTGGAAATATATATATATATATATATATACTCCGTTTCGGAGAGGATGTACAAATTAAGGGAATGTCATAAGAAGCTTTCAGCTTCGTTCTGAGGCTGGTTAGGCATGATCCTCGTGCCTAGTGTGAAACTACTTTTGTTGATGAGCTATGCTTCGACTCATATGGGCCAGTCTCGACTACACTGGTACCATAGCTTCACACAAAACCGCCGTGAAGTAATGTTTTCGTTAGTTAGTTAGACATACCAGAGCCCAAACAAGATGTTCCCCTGTTTCTGGTGGAACTTAAAACCTGCGGCAATGCACTTGAGTTGCATTTGTCACGGGATGGTGGTGGTCACTTACCGTCATGTGACCCTTTTGCTCATTTGCCTTCTATGAGATAAAAATAAAAAAAGATACTAAGACACCATTATGCCTAAATGTAATTCAACCTTTTATTAAAATAAGTAAATTACAAAGACCAATACATTGACGTCTTAGGTATCCAAACTGTAAGATACATCTTCAAAATTTCAAATTTGGATATCTTTACAATGCACTAATAAAGAAACACAGACAGGCCGCAGTATATCTGGTAGGTATCTCAACTGAGGGCTTACGGGTATAATACTCGATGACAAAGCGGCGTAAGCTGTGTCGCATTTCACCCGAACTTACTCCTACTTATTTGTTGCAAAGCGAAAGAATATGGGGATGATAAAATGGGTGTACAAATAAGCTTAGGGTAGTTTCGAATAATTTGTCCTGGCTATACTGAAGACAAAATAGTAGTTTAGTAGTAGCTCTTCTCTATTTTTAGTAAAACTCGACCTATCGTGATGTAAAACTTATTTTGTTGTACAACACACGTAACCAGCCACGTTTTATTATTATTATTTTTTTCTCGTGCGGAAACCCCCTCTGATACCGCCGGTGGCATGTCGGACTCGAACCGATTAAAACCGCACGCCGTCGCGGGTACTAGAAACCGGGGAACCAGGTGCACCCTTGTAAGGAAAACCCTTAGAACCCCGACGTACCTCGGGCCACCTACGGTTCGTAGATGGCTCCCTACTGTGTGGGAACCCCGTTGTTTCCGTTACTATCCCCCTAGGCGGGCACGCTCCGCAGCGTACGTGCATCTACCCGAGCCTGCTTCTGCTAAAGTAACAGATGGCCTCATGGAAGCATGTAGGCGCTTATGGAGGACGGAGATCGTTCTGTGATCTCCGGTCTCCATAAGATTGTCAACTGTAAGTTGTGTAGGCGATGTCTAAAGACACCGCCAACACAACTTTATCCCGGGAAACTGCTTCCTCCACCAGGGTCCTTACGAAGGAACCCTCCATTTTTAAATAACATTTAAATTTAACGTTTTAAAAAGGAGGAGATTCTCAACTAAGCTGTATATTTTTTTATGTACATAATCTAAGAGCTGCGTCATTTATTATTAGGCTACAAGAAGAAAAATTTAGGAATAAAAATGCAGTTTATTACATTTTTCACGTAATTTTTTGCATTCAAGTCAGTGATAGTTCTGAAAAGTTAATGACTGGTTTACTAGCCACAGCCAAAAATCAATATTACACGGAAACAGTTGTTTTACAATATAATTCAGCACTGTTTCTGCCCTAATCGTCAAGCGAAAATTCTTGTTTTTTATTCAGTATCTATAACATTTTTCTTTTATAGAAATAAATCGTTACAAAACTAGTAATTATTGATGTTGTTGAAGATGTGTTGTAATTATTAATGGTTTGATTTCGATTAACGAACGTATGACATTCAACAATTTCAGGCTACGCTTAGCTTACGTGTCTCCACGCTTAAAAATAGAATTTACAAAGGCTCATTTAAATAAGATAAGGCTAAACATAACCTTTACCACGTTTAGTTTGCCATCAAGCCCCGTGAGAGGTCAGAATCTTAAGGGTAAACTCAGTTGATGGTTCGCTATACACAAAATAGACCTTGACTTTTTAACCTATAACTTCGCTAGGGACTTCACCAACATTTTTTATATTTAATATAGAGATGCTTGTACCTTGTGTTTAGTACTAATATTTGCATTTCCACCAACTCTAACGACTGGATCATCGAAGTTTTTTTATACGTAAGCGAAACACAATTTAAATTTAAACTACAAAATCGTGAAAAATTTTAACAATAAATACGTTCAAGCTTACTCAATAATTTAAAAGATGCCTCGCCACTTAATATATTATGATAGATCTGCCAATGACAGCATGCATCAACTATGACAATATTTATCATACGAAATGAAAATGGCACAAATTAAACTTCAAATTATTTTAAATTAATCTTTATTTCAGAAGTCTCCATCATCGTCCGTAGTTACGTCAGACTCTTTAATATTATTTAAATAAGAAAAGACTTCGCGATAACACGATGAAATTTCATAAGAGGCCATATTGATGACGTCATTATCATTTTATTAAATCAAGATTGATCACAGCGTCCCGTAAATATTAACGGGGAATACGAAAATTGCAAGCCTATATTTTTTGTAAGAGAAATTGAATAAGCGATACCAAAATGTTGTGATATTTTGGTAAGTGAAATGGTTATCACAATGTTTTCTCGAACTAATTTCCTGCAAAGTTGGACTTAAAACCTTAAACATTATTCGAACATTAACAGCTGGAATAAATGAAAATCGATTAAAAGTAAGCATTCTAAGTGCGGAAGATATCCTCAGAAAACCTCATTATTTTTTTCATCGTAGAAATATCATTAAACTTAGAGTGTTTAATTTTAACCAATTCAACAATCAAAGTTTTCACAGCGGGACCAAAATGAAATCAAAGTTTTAAAATTAGAACGGAAATCATTTGTTAATAGAAACCATAATAGATTTTCAGCCCACGTAACAGGTGTGGCTTTGGATCGCAAAATCTTATTTAATTGAATGATAACAGCCGCAAGACAAAGCCGTGTTTATGTAAATCTTACTCAGTTAAGTACTCCGTTCTCCCCAATCGTTGTATTTGACCTGATGCATTATAACATTTCATTTCAGTTTTCAACTTTGTGTTGTAATTGTATTATTTTTGAGTTTTATATATTTATGTATGTGGATATTAGAATTGCGTAGAGTAAATATGTTTTAAGACAAATACAGAAATCTACCAGTGGTTAGGGGTTTTAATAGCATTTAACCAGTTAAATTAACGAGAGAATTTTAAATCATTGTCATTGCCAGAATGATTTTATAAATTCTATAATATAGTTTTGGTTACCATATTTTTATTTATCAATGGTATGATTCAGTATCATATATATATATTAAATAATTTTTAGTATGCTTATAGTTTTATATAAACTTATTATTGCTCAATTTTCACCACCGAGAAAAGCGGTAAAGACAGTAACCTAAAGCAATAAATTTAGTTTTATAGGAATCTAACTTGTCTTCTCTTACATTCTCTGAGGATAACAATCAATTTTTATATATCACAGAAAAACAAGTCATTCGATTGATATAACTCTTTCCTTATTGCATATTATGAACTTCTGAAGGTTGTAAGGAAGCCCACGTTTACGAAATTCCTGGAATACTACTACTATGAGCAATGAAATGTGTTATTTCGTATATTAGCTTACACTTTGTTGTTGTTGACTTTATCCTGTACACGTCATTTCTTACAGAAACTACGCTTAATCCGTCTGTATTTTACTTTCAATAGGCAGCAACGGATATAATACAGGGAAACTCTTTAAAACACATGTAAATAAAAATGACAAAATAATTTCAAAATGTTTTTATCGCCTGTGTTACATACGCATCTGATTATGTTATCAGATGAGAATTAACTGAGCAAAAAGCAACTCCCACAACAACAAACACTTATTTGAATATCACAAAAGGAGTAAAGTAACAATTTTCATCAGTCCATTGAAACGGCCGTGAAGAAATTTGCATTAAATCCATTTACGGCAAAGATTATAGAGTCTCGGAATAGTCCGCTTGGCGCCTGGCGCACGACGTGATCGCGGTGACGCACAATACACGTCGATTCGGATTACGCTATCGGCCCCCGTCGTAAGAGACTACGTAGTCTAAAGAGGCACTTATCGACGCCGCACTGAGATGCCCCGCTTCTTACTTAGATCGTGATCCAAGATTGCACTATCACCAGTGATACGTGACACGTTTTTACCCCTTAATTGAGTTATTACATACTGAAGGTGTTCAAGTATGATATTTACGGTGCGCGATACACCGTCAGTATCAACGACTCACCTGAGTTATTGTTATGTTTGTGATAAAGTAAAGAGTTTTCACGTCATGCATAGGGAAGTCACGTCTCAACGTTACGGAGTATTTCTGTTTCAAGAAAAATGAATTATATTACGAGATAAGCGTTGTAGTAAATCTAGATATCTGTTGAATATATTTTTGTATTTTACTTAAGTTAAAGGTTTACAGGCGAAATTGCTGGTTTACGTGAGTTAGAATCTTTTTAACGTTTCTATTATTTGAAAATAGATTATCGGTACTTTATTTAAATTTATTAAAAGCTATTGTGGATGATATTTTATTAGCATTATGGTCTATAAATTTTCATGCGTTTATTTTATTCACATTGTCTATGCGATTCGGCTTATGATTGCTTCGAGTTTGATTTCAATATAAGTAAAGTATTTGGGACTGTGTCTTTAGTTCAGGAGTCACCAGTTATGAGATTCGTTTAAGGAGTTTGGATTATTGTGTATTAAAAGTACTTATAAACAGGCTTTATAATTTATTTGACTTTAAAATTATTTATTTATGTATTCCTTTATTTATTTTATATGGTAATATGTTTTTCTCTTTATTCAAATCACAATTTTAATCATATTTTTATGATAAACAACAATCATTTACATATTACATATATTTAAACATATTTTCATCAAGAAAATCCATTACATCCCATTCAGTTGGCACCGAGTACCATTAAATTCTATGCACATTGTCGGAAAGCAATTTTCACTCAATCCCCTCTCGTCAACAAGTACAAACTTACGCGGCGCACGTGCGTCCGTATCAATAGTATAACAAATAGGCTGATATTTCGTCAGAAATAACCCGAATCAAGTTTCAGTGCGAAAGCTTTTGTGTGTGGCAGGTGAAAAAGTGAGAGACTTGATTTATTCGCACCGGCGCCGCCTATCGCTGGATGATTGAACGGGGAACGTGTTTATACAGCATCGGCCAAACCGTGAAATATGACAACTGAAATACGCTACGCTATTCTCTATTTTTAATAGTTGCCGACTGTACGGACGGCGATCTTGTGAGACGCGCGACCCTGTCGTGACTTGCGTTTTAATATTAGAAATATTGAGTCCGTACGAATACAAAAATTTGATTTATGTCAGTATTGCGCGTTGTATTGTTTCTTGTGATACGGGCCCGGTTATTCTGTTCCTGTCAAACGCCTTCGTACTGTTATGCACGGGGGCGTTTATTGTATGCGTTGTTATTCAAATAAGTTTCCCGACACGTGATGGCTACGGAACTTAGCTTAGTACAAAAAGCTGTTTATAATTCAATTTGAAATGTGGCGTATAACAAAATTTTAATTCTAATGTATTTTGTGTGAAAGTCGTGTTTTCTGTAACTTTTTCCATTTAGAAAATAATATTTATATTAACATAACATCTCATCTTGTATTTTTTTTTATATTGTTTGGTGTGAATATAATTTTGGGTAATTTTGTGAATAGACTTTTTACGGAAAATAACCAAAACTACATCAAAATCTGTAAAAAAACAAGCCTTGTTCTTTTTTTTTCCTGCATCAAACACAACACCATTTAGTCCCAAACTAAGCAGACCTTGTATTATGGAAATACATACATACATACATAGAAAACACCCAGATATTTGTAGATCATACAAACATTTGATCCGACCCGGGAATCGAACCCGAGACCTTAGGAACAGTAGTCGCATACGCTCCGCTGGACCACCGAGGCAGTCGATTATTTTTAAGGTCTATCTATTTATTATTTTTTCCTTTAGAAAGATTTATATCGGTGTTTAATGGAAGTTGCCTTATTAGTATTAAATTTCGTCGAAAACAATTTTGGAGTTACGTCTATTCTACTTAAACTATTTTCATCATTCCGAAAAGTCAGACTTTATAAAATTATTTTATAAAGTATAAATTTTAGAAAACCCACGTGAATGTGGGCTAACGCTGTAAAAATTGCCTATTACCTTTCTCAAGAATTAAAGTATCTTCATGAAAAATTTCATTGAAATCAGTGCAGTGGTTTAACCGTGAAAGTGTAACAGACAGAGTTTCTTACGCATTAGTAATATCAGTATAGGTATGGAGTAATACGGATTTCAGGTACCTTTATATTTTATAAAAATTTTGTCTTTTATAATTAAGCTGAATATGTTTAAAATATGCAAGCAAGCAGTTATCCTGAGAGTATATAACTACAGCAGTATGGATATTTGTAGCTCAAGAGAGACAACTACGTCATCAGCCATAAATATTTTTAAAATCGATGTTTCATCGAATGTTTGAAGATTATATTGGTCCAACGAAACAAATGGTCTGGAATCACCGTCTCAAATAACTCCAACCAGTTGTTTTAACACTTAGTTTTGAGATGTCAAATCTTTCGCAATAAGAAAACTTCTAGTTGTGGTATTTGATACTATTCAGTACTCAAAGTACTCGAAATACAACATAACACCTTAGTCTAAACACCGTAGCTTTGGTTAATTAAATCATATCTATCGATGCTACAGCATTGCATGTATAACCACCAAGACAAGGAGGATCCAATAGTTCAAAGGCACAAGTAGCAACTTTATCATGATACATCGTCTTATTTATTTTCCTGATTTTGATAATAAAAAAAGTAAAAATCATAAAGAAAAGCACTAGAAATTCATAAGAAATTGTGTTATTAAGGTTGGAAGTTGCAAGAGACTGAGCTCTCGGGTAACTTGTTAAAATTGAATTTAATTAAAATATATTTAATATATATATTTACAATATATTGGTTTGGTTAGTTTGATAAGTTAGAAGTACTGTGAATGCTTTTACACTTAAAACGTCTGGCAGCGCACGTGATTCGGGACTTGCCAGACGTGGTATTTTTGTTTAAAGTGGCGCGAAATTGTTTATTCTTATTGGAAACGATTAATTGACCTATGGGAACAGTTCCTCTTCTTTTGATGAGATGGCAACTAGCCGGATCAGCTATTTCTGCCAATGTCAAGTATTTAAAGTCTTCCACCCTAAGTCTTTGAGTCTCCAAGTCTTCGTCTTGATGAAATTAATGTTGAAAAAAATGGTAATGACATGAAATGGGGACCGTCTTTTGAAAAAACAAAAACGATATCTTATGGAAACAGCTATACTAATATTTTAGGCACCTAACAAAATGTAATTTTATTGATTCGTTAATCTGTGGACAGTGCGGGTTTTGCCATTTAGCGCGTACATTTCGGTAACGCTAGTAAGTAATTTACTGCTGATGTTTTTAGTATTTTTGGGTGAACTATTATAGTTATTTTATTTAAAATTATACCAGGGTATATAATCTATCGTTAAATACTTTCTGTTTAAGTTTACTTTGTGTTACATTTTGCAAAATTAGATCAGGAGTGAAATTACGATGGTTCCATCCGTCAGAATACCTATTCCTGACGGCTACCATAAAAACACGCTTAATTGTTTATGTGAGTGTTTATTTCTAATCTAATATTTATAATACAAATTATTCATGAAGCGACCTAAGCCCAAACCAAAAATCAAGTAATGAAGTAGTCAAGTAAGTACGGCATTTTTTGTCACCGCCACTTGAATTTTTTATGGAGTGCGTGGTTTTAAATTGCGCTACTCGGATTTCAACAAATTCAATAAATTTAAGAATTGTCTAAATAATAAAAAATAAATTAACATAGTATAATAAAGTAATTCTCGAATAATGAAATTCAGAGATTACCGTTTATGTTACTTAAAATAGATAAGCTGACACCAGATTAGATAATGAACAAAATTGTTTGCAGTTGATGGCAAAATCTTGTCGTTAATTATCAAATTTAACTTTCGAATATATATTTTTTCATTCAAGGTCTTATTTCTATTTTTCTTGCTATTTGTGTCACATGATTCTCAGCTTCTGATGCTATGAGTGCTTCTAGGAATAAATTTATGGCCCACTCTAATATATTGTGGGTCATTATTCACGAACTAGATCAGTTAGCCGTGTTTGTTTTCGATGATACAAAGGATTTCATTCAAGTTAACGAAAACGATATTCAAGGATTTTGTTTGCCCACATACTAACAACTTTCATCGAGGAACAGGCGTTCATCACTAAGGACGAGGAAATTACCTATCAACGAAATGTTACTTCTGAGAAAAAATAATCATGAGATTGTCTAAATATTAGATAATCATGACAGCCTGCAAGTAAACGTCGAAAAACTGCTTCCACCAGTCGACAGAGGCATATCAAAATCAATGATGTGAGGCACACACGCATAGTACACAAGCTATATGTACGACAGCCGATATTGACTTTGATAAACGAGCTAGTCAGTGTCACCCTACAAGGAACTACGTCACTTTGGTGCATTGCGGTTCCTACATCTTAGCCCACCCTTGTTTACACTCAATCCGCGTACTTTTTATGACTACTAACATGATATTACGTCCAACAAGAATGCTTATAGTAGTCCTTTATTTGTTTGATACAGTTTAATAGCATATGAGTGGAATATTGTAAGTGGACACAATCACCGCTTTGGGCAGTGAGGTATATTGCCTTGATGTTTACTTTCAGGATTTATTCTATATTTCTTATTTGGATAAGTTGAAGATTCTATGTATGTTTGTAAGTTATACTTTAGCTTTAATGGATTGCTTGATATCAGCATATACACAACTCAAAAGAAGACGAAAAGTAAAGTTCTCTTATGTTTCTCATCACGCCATTCATCCTTTTGCTTACATTGCGCTTTCGACTCCTTGTATTGTCAGATTTACAGAATGAAACCGTTACTTTTTAATTACTTTACAAGGTAACAAGACTATTGACAAATATTGATAAATTCTCATGCAGTATAGCTTTTATACTTCTACTTCACACGAGTTCATGAAATGCAAAAGATCACGTAGCGTTTACTTTGCATTTCACATTTAATTAGTATCTATTTAAAAATTATTGAAAATACTTTGTCTTCTTGTATATACATACACCATACATATATATATATGTAGAGTCATACTAATATTACAAATTGGAAAGTAACGTTGTCTATCTGTCGTTTGTCTGTTTACTGGCACACCGACTACATGAAATTTGGCATAGACTGACTTTGATTCTTGAGGAAGGACATAGGTCGTACCGTGATAACTGACACACACAAGGGCGGAATCACGGCCAAAATTTTGTAGTATACAGAGTCTCTTTTCTACAAAAAGGCCTATGTCTGGCAAAAGACTGTTAAGGGCTATTGACGAAGTTGTAATTCAAAAATAAAAAGTATTTGCAATCAAGGTAGTGGAGCCACGCGGATTTTAGCACGAACGGGCTGGCTCAACTGGGGCAATAGGACTCTCGCCAGAAAATCAATGTAAATAACAGTGTTCGTACTGTCGCATTTCGTTGGTGTATACGAAACCAGAGGCCCAATGATGCAGAAGCCTCACTAGACCTCAATAGTGGGGGTCGCCATGCTCCATTGTCAGCATTTGCAATGAGTATGGTGACCACCACTTTTGAATTCTGCTTATGCTTTCCTTCAGGCAGTGTAGAGTCATTTTAGCAGAGCCATACATAAAAAAACTATTGATAACCAGTATCTTTATGAAAAGAATATAATGAAGACGAAAAAGAGTTGTTTTAACAAGGGTCGGAATTTTAACCAACTATTTATATATTAATCGTATGTGTCAAATACATCGGATACATCATTCATTCAGGTTTTAGGTTCAGGATTCAGCTAAAATCGGTTGAACTGGTAGCCGACCCCAAATAATCTGGGGAATAATAAAAAGGGCTTAGAAGATGATGAATTCACTGGTCTACACTTAGACTGTCCGCTGTGGATAAAATCGATTAAGAGTACATCATTATCGTCATATTTTATGTTGAAGTTGCCTATTTTCCTATATCATTCTATTTTGAGATTACGAGGGTTCTATAAAACCGAACAGAATATGATACTCAATTTAAAAACCATCACTATTAAAATTATGGAAATAAACCGTTTCAGCATCAGGTATGTTTACGTTATCGTTAAATAACGTTACGGAGACGACCGAGGCTTTCAGCTGGCTGATAGCATTAGCATAATATTGAAACAGTTCCGATACACCTAGGGCTCATTAGCCATTGATCGGCTTACGATATGGAATACGGCTGGCAACACACTGACTAAGATTATGCTTAGCTATTTGCTGTATCAGGTAATAGTAATAAAATCCTATATTTATTATACATATTCATGGAGTAGATTAAAGTGAATGCTTCATAAAAAATAGTTTTTGTTCAGGCCTGCCATAAAGTAAAGAGCACAGTGAACACTGAAAGCCAATTTATTTCAAAAGGTTTACAGAAGTGAGTACTACCAAAGTAATTCCATGGATATCTTTTTATTGCAATATCAATAAAGTCTGAAAAAATACTAGTATTAATTACATAGTAACATGTTAAGATTGTCACGTACTTGATGCATAGTAAGATTTTTGTTGCTTGATCAGTCTGTAATTTTGAATAAATTGCAATGAAAACTATTACTACCATTTTTCTTACCACTAACTTTCTAGTATTATATATGTATCATTATGTAAACTGTGTTATAAAAATAATATATTTTTAAGAATAACCATCATCACCATCAGAGCAATCTTTCCTGAGTCGAGAATAGTAAATGTGATTTACGCGGAGTTGATTTTCTTTAAGCAATTGGACCACTTTCCTCTATGCCTAATAAAATTTTTGTTGAACTTTGGGCTTTTTTTCGAAGTTGATAAGAGTATCAAACGTGATATAATTTAAAAAATTAGTCACTACAAATTTTAGTAAATGGTTAACATACCTATACAGGTATATGCTAGTCTTAGTAGTAGAAGTTCTCAAACTTATGAACCAAAGAAGTGGGTTTTAATGTATTTAGTGCCAGATTTAGAATTTTTTTTATCAATATACTAAATCTATATCCTCAGATATAAATAGTTTTAAAATTTTTAGGGTCTGTAGGGACTATACACACCGAATGGAATGAAAATCTACCATTACATACGGACCAACGACAAGTTCGGAAGTTTCAAAGGTTAATTAAAAATTTGAATTATTTAAATGGTAATAAAAAGTAAAACCTGTAACATATATACTAACATATATAACAGCGTTGTTATTATTAAGGTTAAAGTTCTATTATTTTAGTGCATTCAAAAGAGGGATTGCTTATGTCCAGCCTTGTTGAATATGTGTGACAGGCTGGTTGACTGTAACTAATCCGTTCTAAGTGCGTATGGGGAAACTAGTTAATCCGAAGTGTGTTTCACATAGACGGATGATCCGATTACAATGAAACCTTTAGCTTAACTGTAAAGCGAAATTCGTGTTTTGTATGTCAAATCTTGAAACTTAAACCGGTCAAGTGCGAGACAGATTTGAATTGAAAGTATTTTATGTTGAGGTTGGTTTCAATGCTTTTCAAGTTGATTTGTAAACTAAAAAGCTCTATAAGGTAAATTCAAGTACTTTTAATACTGTATTATGAAATGTGCTAGATTCTTTAGAGTACATAATTTTTGTTGACTATGATTTACATTGTGTAGTTAAATTTACTAAAAAATATGAAGCATAGAATATCAAGAACAAGGAAAATATACGGTGATTACATTAAAACAATCTAACTTTTTATATTTTTAATTGTCTGTTTGTTTGTTTTTGCTAATCTACTAAACACCTGATTTTCACTGATTTTGACGTGGTTTTCACTGGCAGAATGTTGATGTTATATGGAGTAACTTAGGCAGCTCTTATTATATACTAATTGCGCCACGCGACGTTGTTGTGAAGGAACAACCAAAACCGCTGGTAACTCCGCGGAGTGTAGCTAGTTTGGAAAATAATTCTACTTATTGAAAATAGATACACAATCTTACCATATAAACGAGACATGCAAATATTTCATAAACCTGAAATTTATTCTAAGCTTCTGCTACTAAATATGTCGCACAAAGACGAAGCAGCAAAGCATAAACAAACGAGATTCATTACAGAAAATTCCCCTTAAAATATTACAGCCGATTGGATTCAAAGTAATCGACAAATTGCGCGGGAGAACTTAAAGGTGCATATCTAGGGAATACCTGTGAGTATTAAGGTCGGTGCAGACGATCCGGCTAGAGGTTTGGTACACCATTTTAGAGCATGTGTTATTATACATCAACGTTAAATATTTAAAATTTGTTTAAGAAACTAATCAAGTTACAAGTAATAATAATTTCATTAGCCTGAATGATGTTGATAAACTTTGATCATATTTGTAAGATGATCGTGTATGATCTCCTTTACTCAGCAAATAAACGTAAGCATTTGCATAATATTGAAACGTCAGCGATATGGATCCAGGAACTCATTAACGTAATTGATCGGCTTTCCGCTATTACGGAATCAATCGCACGTCCAACCAATGATTTGCATTAATTACCGTTCAGAATGTCACATGTCGTTCTCATATACGCAAAATATATTGATCTCATTATGATCATAGGCTTCGATGACGTTGTTCTGGACACATATTCCTTAAATCAATTCAGATATTGGTTTAACTGGTTTTACTTGTTGCCATAAAATCATATTTTACTTATTTAATTTTACCAATAACTTAGCAACTTTCAAATGTTAGGTCTCTAAACAACGATCGCCATGTACATTTTCAAAGCCTGCATTAATATTAAGCTCTGATAATAGCTCAGCAAAAAGCAATCCGTTCGTTTAATTAGTTTATGCTTAGGAAAGAGATGAGGTTACTAAAATATAATTAACTGTACGAATGTGAGTGTTGATATTAACATACCTTATATTATGTAACTAATACATTGTACAACAATTATCTAATAGTATGTATAGCATGCTTCCAATAATTTCAGAACATTATGCCTTAAATTTCAATGTACGTATTGTTAGTTATCATAGGTAACTAATACCTAATCTTTCTCCGAACAAACATTGCAAACAACAGTGCGGCTCTGTTTCAAAACATACAACTTTGACATCTGCCAAACCAGAACAAACACAATCCAGCGGAAGGCGGTGGTACACACCCGACTTAAATCAAATAACTGTATTGCTTTTAGCTTTGTAAAGCTTCAAGTGCAATAGCGTCAGTAGCGGATGTTCCACCCCCATCTCCAGTCTGTAGTCTATGATATTGCTCCACGCCCTTTACATGTTCGGTGGGGTCTGAAGGCGGGAGGCGCGCGGGCACGCACGCGGTGGAGTCGCTCCGTGTCGCGCTGTACTATCCGTGACTTGCCGCAACCTCTCCAGAGATATCGCAAGCGTGACGCCCGACCTAACTGCTCCAGTTTATCCCTTTAATTGCCTTTTTTCTGGAGAGTGGCTTTAAGCGCTCCCGCCATATCTCCTCACGTCGCAATTACGGAGACGTCTTATGATAAATCTGCCGTAATTTGCATGAGATAGCATACGCTCTCAACTTTCACGCGAAGCTTCCCACTCTTGTCGTTTATTACATTAGGGAACGTTTTCAAGAATGAGAATGAGCTATTTAACTACAAACTAGATAGCGGTAACTATCATTTGTGGCTGGAAAAGCCAAGGCATGAATTGTACGTGTGCACGCTTTTATTTTACATATTATTTCGAATGTAATCAGAGTTCTTTGGAGATTTAATTTTTTGGAGTTAAAGTTTTTGGCCAGTTGCAAAATAACAATTTTAAGTCAGATGCACTTTCATACAATTTCTCCAGGCGGAAATAAGATGCTAAGAGGCAAACAAAACAAACGGTACAATCTTCGCGTTGCAACGTGGCGAATTGGCGGCCGACACCCCAAGGCTGCGGCGTTCTCCTCGCCAATCTCTGCATTTTTTCCTAGTTGTCGGTACCTCTGCGAGCGGGTGGCAGATATTGTAACGTCAGCAAACCGCCCTGCGGATTGCGACGCTGCGCGGCTATTTGTCGAACGATGCGCCAAAACATCGCATCGCAATCGCACGGAAAAATTATTCCTCGCTAGATTGCTACTCTTTGCTTTTTGAAGGTGCATTTACTTTGCAGGTTGAGAGTTTTATATTGAACACAAGATGAGGTACAGATTGTATTATCTTGTTGGCGAGCTTTCGATGCAATTCTCATTTCAATTTAATGCAAACAAGTAAAAATTTGTTGTTGAGGTATCTTCGAAAACAGGGATTATCTTTTGATGATGTTGTTGAGGTGTGTGAGAAGATTTAACCGAGTAACATAGTGGCAATAATAGTATCCATTAAAGTGAACTAGACAAGTCGTCTGTTAGAGAAATACATAATTGATAAGCCTGCCAAAATGTGTTACACAAGTTTAGCGCCCTTTATGCAAGGAAAGTCATGACCTCGGCCAAGTAGTAATAACCATTAAAAGCTAAATAGATTACTTGAATGTTTGTTCGAGATACAGGTGGTAACAATACGAAAAAATATTGGGAATGTAAAAGTTTGTTAGGTACCAACTCAATCAGTTTTATTCTAATTTAGCTCAATCAATGAGAGGCACACAGCAGGAATCTTAGTCTCGATTATAACTACACGAACAATACAACAACAATCATGTTCATGTTAATGAAGTGAAAGTGATTTTAATCATGGATTATGCACAGTAAAACAAAACAAATAAGAGCTTGTAAAACCGCGAAGGGGCCATGCATCAGCTTCCACGAACCGACTCGATCGAAGTAATAAAATAGCCTCACAAAATACCGATGTTAACAATATTTCATTGCTTTTTACCAAGTGAGAGAGGATAATTTTTTAGTGCACTCACAAGGCGGCAATATTTTTTGTTATTAACCATCACATTTTGTACCATACTTACTATATTATCTGTAAAATTAATAATAAAAATTGTTAAAAAAATGATGATAATATTTCACAAGCTGCTCACTTTTAATTTTACTTAATGCAATTTCTACTGAGAAAAATTTTATGATTAAGCAAATAATAAAACTTTTTTTGCAATGCAAATTGTACATTTTGTGTTGTGATTAATTAACAATTCGAGTAATCGTTCTATCAACTCGCCAAAAAAACCACAAATAACACTACACCACCATCTCCATCATCTCCACAATAAAAAATGGCAATCTGAGTTGATAAAGAATCAAAGAAATATATAGATCGACGTTACTGTCAAACGCTAGTTTAAAACATGAATTCTATCCACCCGAGCGGTTAAAAAGATGAATTGAGCTCTAGTCTCGATGGTCGATAAACTTATTATCGGAGAAGTGTTCGGTGATCGTTGGAGCATGTAGGCGGACTCATGCGATGACGTGTCATTAGTCCTTTACAACACACTTGCGTGTTATATCAAAGATGTCTTTGTAAAGTGTTTCGGTATTAAAAGAGTTTTATACTTGAAACTTTTCGAATATTGTTGTAATAAAGGAGCGAATTGTTATGAAAAACTTTCAGTCCTAACTTGTAATATTTTAACGTTCTTTATCAGTCTATCTTTCTATTCATCTATTTGTGCATGGTTTGGTGTTCATTGACTTTAAAGGTTTAGAATAGATAGAAGTACTTACTCGTAACCTAAGCTAAAGCGTCAAAAATGTTTATTGTAAGAAAATTACAGGTTCTTGTATACAAATGTAAAAATGTATAGTTCAATTAAGATCCAAGTTACTTTAAACATATAGTAAAATTATTGGTAAGTAGACTTCTGTAAGTATCTCTTCTCATCTATGCTATCTTCATTTTTTGATGCAATAACGCAATTTCTATACTACACATTAAGGAAATTCCTGATTTATTTTCCTATTTCATTTATGAAGACACTAGCTTTCACCCACGTATATGTTAGTATGGACTAACTAACAAATTCTATTAACAACTTATAATGCTTCCTAGTAGACAAAATTTATAAATTTCTATACACAGTACTTTTAGGTTCTTTCATTTACACTGAAATTGACGAAACCTGCCTAAGTCTCCATGGCTTAAGTTTATAATTACAATATTATTGCAAAACACAGCTCTCAGTGTACTTTCATATGCGTTGCTACACAGTAGACATCACTAAGTACGTCTGGATATGTAAAAAGCTACACTCGGAATAAGTAGCGAATGATTTTTCTACCTACGTCATAAAGAATATCCGGAAAATGTGAATGAATAAATGAATATTTCCATATTACTTATATCTACATTATTCTGGTTTGAGAACCGCTTATATCTGTTTGAAATATTTTTACGGTGCATCTAAAAAGACCGTCGACCAACCGATATCTTATACTTATAAGAGAACAAAATTTTAGTAAGAAGCTTCCCCTGTTTTTATTTTCTGGTTACCTTAATTCATATTTCGGTGTAAAACTTAGTGACAATAAAAATGAGACGGTACGATCGTCAGCGTGCTCCTGATGAGGTAGTAACTCGTAAGGCGGACCACCCATCATATGCTATGACATCCCATTAACCCAGGGCGGACTGCGCTTGCTAACTTACTTCGCTAATATGTTTTGAGACGTATGTACGTACTTGTGTGGCTATGATGTTGGCACACTGGACAGAATACTGTGGCTTTTTAATAAAAATATCATGTATTATAAAATTGTTTCTTTACAACGCAACTTCATTAAAATATTTGATGTTTATATTATCAAAGAGCATTTTATTCAAACATAGGTATTATGTTACAGATTAAATTTAATGCAATATGTGATTAACTTCAGTGTCGATTAAATAAAAGTCCGTTTGTTTATTTCTTGTAGTTAGCTTGATTTTTTTTGCGTGGGAGATACGAGTTGCAACAAAAATATTATCGTGTTGTATTAAGCTTTGTCCTCTTCACATTTTGCCCGCGTCACGGGTGACCAATTTAAGTATTAATAAAATGACAAAACGTGACCCAGCTACAGGCCGCCATCCATCACGACCGCACGTCAAGTGGTGGCCGAGCGATTAAAAAAACTGTTCCTAACCAATGTACGCCTCTGCCGTAGATAGGGAAAGTATTTTGGGATACTCTCGGCCGGTAAATGCTCTAGACAAGGGTGGGATTAAATATTAAATTCGCGGTTAGGAATTTCGGGTTGAAAAGTAACGGTCTTGGGCATGCGCAAAGCCGTACTGATCCCCAGCCTTTTTAAAATCCAGTTAACAACGTTAAATTCGGACAGAAAACAAAGGTGCGTAATTTTTTATAAAGTTGGAAATAACATCGGTCGCGAGGAGGTAGCTGCGGTCAGCCGCGCCTCAGAAGCGACTCTGCCTACATGCGTTTGAATGAATCAAATTAGGTAATTCTGCTAAAATATTCAACAAATAAAATAAACATGAGATGACGAAGTTGGTTGAAGGCACGTCGTGTGCCAACACGATAACGCAACTAATGATTGATATACTCGTATGACTCTGTTCAAACTAATGACAGGGTGAAGGGTGTTGACTTTCAAGTTATTAATTAATACTGCTATTATTTAGGCGCTGATGATTACATGTTTCCCGTCTTATAGTCTGCTCAAACTATGTAAAACAAAAATATCAATTGTTAAAATTTTAAATGCAAATAGCTAAATGAATGTTTTTAATAACTATGGTAGTTTCTGCTAATAGCTAGAATTACAAGACATCATTATTTTTCCGGTGTTTCCTAAACACACACCGTTCATAAATTTAAATTATTTAAAATAGCCCGTCACTATTTGTAACATTTACCAATTCCAAAAATTGTTTGATGCTAAAATGTATCAAGCAAAGAAGCAAATCTGTAGGTACCCCTATTCACTTAATTAAAAGTTTCAACGACATCTCGTTCAAAGAAAACTGTGTAGTTGTTCACCGGTTCTTGATAATAAAAACTATATAGAATAGACGCTCCAAGTATAACAATTCAGTTGATACAATTGAACAAACTTCGTCTTAACCAACTTTTGATGAAAATTACTTCAATACGGGGAGTATCTATAGTCCCGCGCGGGACAGAATTCACCCAACGACCGATCTGATCGAGTACTTTCAACAAACATTTTAATTTCCCAAAGTATTTGTCGTAAAATTCTAATAAGAAGTTTTTTTTATTAAAGTAATTGTTGACGAAAAGTATGTTCGAAATTCATAAAATATACGAGCTGGAAGCAAAGTTATGAGGTCTCAACATGATTAAATGCAATTTCTTTACGAAGTATGCTATCCACTTGTAGGTGAAACTTTTGCTTTAGATGACCGGATTCTTGCCTCTCACAGTTTTGGAGATAATATTTTATAAAATGTTGTATATTTTTCGTTTATTACGTCCTCAGGTTTTTGTTTATTATATGCTTAAACGTTGTTTTTTTCGCTGACTTCTGAGCAGTGGCGTTTAATGCAGAAGCTACATTTCTTTATTATTCTGCTATTTGCAGTGTCTAAACTCATTTAATTTTTAAATATAACTAAAGTCAGTAAATCCTAAAAGTTTTTCTTTGAATAATAAAAATATATAGACTTAAATATAGGTCAGATCTGATTCATATCAAAATATAATAATAAAACATAATAGATATTGACTAATAAAAATGTATTATATATATATATATAAATTTTGTTTTGATAATATTAGTCGCGTTTGGGGTATATATAACTTATAGAAAATAAAAATTCATAGAACATGAAAATAATCGCAGAATGGACTTTTCCATACAAAAGGGTTAAAAAATTACAAGAATCTTATATGATGTATCACATAAGATTCTTGTTATTTTTAACCGCCAAAAACAAACGGAGGAGGCTCTCAAGTCGACGTGTATAATTTTTTAAGTATTGTAGTGCCTCCTATCATCAGCTCTCCTAAATAACTTGAAAGAATACGACTAAAGTAACATGCGTACCTATGACATTTTAAGATTTATCTCCCAACTCCTAACCGTTGAAGAGTTGTGTTTTCCATCATCAGCTTGTCATCGTGAAATGATGAGTTTTACTTAAATTTATTTATGTTCAAGTACCACTCACCATTAGAAATAAGGATTAACTTATCTCTAAAACGAGTGATCAAGTTAACAGAATCAAATGTTTTGTATCAATATCGATATCGGGTTGTAATAAGTAAAATTAACAAGACCGCGGTATCTTCAGTCTAACCATAACAAAAGTGTAGCGTGCAGTCCGTTTTGTTTTCTTTATAGTACGACGGATAGCAGGTGGTAAATAGTCACCTATTTTGTTATTTTTATTTATAAAGTTACAAAATAAACTAAGTGCCTGAACTGTTTTAGTTTAAAGTTGCGATTTATGCAAAATGGTCTTGAGAATTATATACTCATTTGCGAGTTTGTTTTGACACTGTAAATGTTTATGGATGTTTACTGTGTAACCCTCTCAATATGGTGTGTTGCCTTCCTTTTTGGTGACTTTGTGTATACTAATTAAAACGTGTCATTACATTTTACGTGTTAAAAGGTCTGTTGAATATTTTTCATACATTTAACAAATACCTACTTCATCATCTTTTATATAATTTTCTTCATGTATTAGACCATAGAGATTAAAGTAAAATATCTAAATTTTTGTTTTTCAACATAGCCGACATTGCCCTATCTTCCCTGGTTTGACACAAAACAATAATAATTACCCCATAAGATATGGCTATATAGAGATGAGAAATAATACCAGCATATATCCTTTAAAGACTAGTTTTGTGCAATACCATACAACAGTATCTACAACCGCAGTTAAACAGCCTCGCATACTTAATGGTCTATTTCTGTAACATCGTCAGAGTATGGTAGACTTGCAAATGTTTGAGACCGCACTGGTAATCGCTTGACATCTACACCATGTGCATACTTGATAGCAGCTTAAAATAGTAGTGATTCAGCTACAGTATTTACGTCTAGTAGTTAAAAAATACAAATAAATTATTTTTTTGTTATCATTTGCTATTGTTAAATGTTTCGGTACTAACTTTAATATATCTCAGAGGTGTAAAATACAATTTTTAGATACTAGCCGACCAGTGCCCACTCCGTTGGACGTTAACCGCCTGCTTTTCTTCTATTTCAGTTACAAATACCATCATTTTTAAACAAAATTTTTGTTCAATCATAATAAAATATCGCCTAAGTCGCTACTGAATAATGTCGTTTGCTGTTAGTATAAGAATGTAAAACTGCTCTCGCCACTGGCCATGGAGCGAACGACGGCCGGTAGCGAGAAATCTTCTCCAAAGACTGCAGTGAGGGCCTGACGCTGCGGCGCCCAAGCGGGACACACTGCCAGAGTGTGCTTGGCCGAGCCCTCACTGTAGTCGTAGTGGTGGTAAGCGGGACTCGATTCCTTCCTGGCGACCGAGTGCAGGTACTTCCCGGAGCAACCGAGCCCGGAAAGCACCAGCATCAGTCAGAAGGAAAGAATCCCGTTCTGCCGACCTGCCCACTCGAGGATGACCGGCTGGAGAGCCTCCACGGTGGCGAAGCCAGCACGTGGAGCCTCCAGCCGCAACGACCAACGAGCCATTGTAGTCTGACGGGCGGCTTCACGTCACTCGCGTACCTCTTCGGGCGGAGGGCGAATGCCAATCTCCGCCCGGAATTCAGCCACCCGTCAATAAAATTCGGCGAGCACTTCCGCCTCCGAATCCCACGAGGGTATTCCGGCCAAGGGGCACGCCGCCTCAGTCGATACCGTACGGCATCCTCGTATGACTCTGACCGCCAATACTCTGAGGGCGCCAGAGGTGCTCCTTATTCTGGACGGTCAGAGCCAACACCCACACCGGTGCGCCGTACAGCGCCATAGACCGGACAACCCCCGTGAAGAGGCTTCTCGTTGCGACACTGTCTCCACCCAGATTGGGCAAGAGTCGCCCGAGGGTGGAGGCAGTGACGGCCAACATGGGAGCAAGCTGCCGGAAGTGCTCGCCGAAGAGCCACCTACCGTCGCGGATCAGGCCCAGATATTTCGTCTAGGCCCGAACCGGTACGAAAACCAAGTTGACCACCACGACGGGGCCTACGGAATAGCAAGGCCTCTGTCTTGTCCAGGGCCACCCGCAAGCCCAGCGCGTCGATCCGCTCCACCACCAGAGAGACACCCCTGGTGGTCAGCCACGCCGCCTCCTCGAAATTCGCCCCCCGGGCTGTGACCAAGGTGTCATCGGCGTTACAAATTATGCCCAGCCGTGAGGGAGACGCTCACGAAGAACCCAGTCGTACCCCACGTTCCAAAGGAGTGGTCCTAGGACAGACTACTGCGGAACGCCGCACGGCATGGGTTGCCGTCTCACGGCGCCCTCTCGATCTATCCGATGAGTATCTAAGTCAACCGGTAGGTGACATAGTCGGTGCTTCCTCTCCAAGCTTCGAAGCTCGCTAGAACGGCACTGACAGCGCGTTAGGTAACAGAGCTCTGTATTTGAACCGTACCTGCTAAACCCTGTGTAGAGCTTGCACATGTGCCGTTCTGTTGTAGCATTCCGGGCTCATGGTCCGGCGCAGTCTCTTCGTCATTTATTCTTATACCTAGTTATTCGAATTTATCTATGGTTTCTAGTTATGTGTTATTGTAAAAATACAAAAGTTTCAAACATTATGAGTGAATTTTAATATTATTTAAATTAAATAGTTTTTGTTAAAGTGAAAACTTCTTTGTGATCACTTTTAGGGTGAACAAAAATTCTGAAACTCGCGTCATCGTCACCACACGCATCTTCGACGCTATCACTGTTATCATCAGTCCCAGACACTGCTCTGCTTTTTTTATTGTGGTTTCATCACTCACCAACAATTTGAACGAACACATGGTGTACTGAAGAACGTAAAACGGCTGCAGAGGAATTAGGAATTAGGATTTTAGGTACTTTTTAAACCGACTGCACAAAGAGGCCAGTAGAGTGGGCCTAAGACTAATTTATTTATTAATTAATAATTTATTAATATATATTCATGATTATTTATTATAATTGATTTCTGCCTCATTGGTCTAGCGATTGACGTATGCGACTGCCAATCGAGAGGTCTCGGGTTCGAATCCCGGGTCGAGCAAACTGTGTTATTGTGTTTTAATGTTTATAGAAATACTTAATAACAGCTCGGAGTTTGGCAGTTGGGGTCTGAATGGCCGTGCATTGGAGAGCATGTAAAGCTGTCGGTCTTGCGCCTGACCTCTCCCCGGTGGTGTCAGTTAACCGTCCCATCGGATGGTCGAATCAGCTAGGAGAACAACGTAATGATTATAATAGTTCATGATATTTCATGTCCGCATTGTTAAAGTTTAAGTCCGATGTCAGTTTTATTACCAGTGGCCAAAAATCTTAAAAATGATACGCATATTGCTTTAAAGATTTTGATATCCCATTTTAGCCTAAAATAAATATTTGCTTATTTAGTAACAGTATAAGCCTCACGAAACCCCCCTTAGGAGTAGACTTTTGAAAAATTATTTCCTAGCGCATGCCTTCATCATAAGGTGCCAAATTTAAGCGCAATCGTTCCGTGGTTTGAGCTTTGCGTTGATAGATCAGTCCGTAACAGTTGTCTTTTATATACATAGTATTTTTAGTAAAGTTAATAATTCATTAATTTAAAATGTTTTATAACTTAAAAGCACACCTTTGGCGTGATGGCGCTGAATTTTAGGATGACTTATGGAGGGCTAAGCACATACTGTACAACAGCGCATAAGTTCCGAGACCAAAGTCTGCTACGCTTACGTCATTCACAACCTTGCTCAACAAGCATAGCTTATTACACAGAAATTATTGGCTTACATTTATTCTATACAAATAGATAAAATTAATGTGTCTGCTTGTCATTTCAAATTAACAGCTCTTAATTTAATGCATATGAAAGTATGAACAGCAATGTGCAAAAATCGGAATCTCTGGAACGGTTAGACTGATTTTGACGAAACTTTATCTGATGATATAAGGAGTAATTTAGGCTACTCTTTTTAGACTTGCTTGAGCCGGGGTGTCCCTCGCAGTAGCTATTGTAAAGGTACAACAAACGCGTGGCACAGCTAGCTCTAAATAAATTGCAGCGATTAAAAGTTATAAGATACTTCTAAATTTATGTCCACGCGTATCTAGAAAAAAAATAGAGTGGTCAGCTTAATTTATTCTTACATATTTATTACATTCAATCGCACCCAGTGCGTTGATGTTTATACTTTTCCCTCAAACGGAATGTTGTTGGCAGTACTCTGGTTGAGAATTAAATGTTGTTAGTTGAATAGTGATAAATATTCATGAAAAACAACTGTGGCCTTACTATTTGTGTGAATTTATAAACCATTTTCGTGAGGGTTAAAATGTTGAATTTGTGTCTAAACATAGGGTAACAAAATATTCACTTTGAACTTTTAACAATATTATACATAAAAGGGTGAATATAAATAACCTTCGTTTTCGTTTTTATTATACACAACTTTTTAAATATACTTATATGCTATGTGAAGAATGTAATGATGAGTTTTGTACTGTATTATAAATTTTATTACGAAAAGACGCCGATAATACCATCCTTTAGTGGAATAAAATTTTTAAAATGTCTTATAACGCGAATATTTTAATTAAGATTGTCTTAAAGTTGTTGTCAGGTATATATTCTCTTTTTTAAATAGAATAGGGGGCAAACAAGTAGACGTATCGCCTGATAGTAAGCGATTACCGCCGCCCATGGACACCCGCAACAAGTCGTCACAAGTACGTTGCTGACCTTTTAAGATGGGGTACGCTCTTTACTTATGCATTAATATCTTAGACATACTCTACCATGTAATCTTTAAGTAATGCTATACACTGAATGTCACTACCTATATAAAAATATTTAAATCGTCTGTGAACCCTTCAAAATGTTCTGCGTCGATGAGTTCAAATTTTGACATGATAAACTTGACACTTCATTGCTTTTATGTAGTTTGAGCGTCAATTTTATTTTTCATTTTTAATAAATACAAGCACAGAGCGTGCTAGGGCTCAGCTAGAAATATTATGAATAACAGAAATTAATTGTCAAGAATTACATAGTAATATTCCAGTTGCCAATTTAATGAAGTGTTGTGCCATAAAAGTTTACAATTTCATTAAATCCTCCCTAAATAGTTATAAAGAACTTCGTTATTTGGCTGTCAGTCAGCTTTTAAAAGCCCGACAACAAAGTTAAAACGAAGTAATTAAAAAAGAAAACACAAAATACTTGCAAAGTCGGAAGCTCGGCTCTCTTCACTTAAATTACTTGCGATTACACCGACAAAACGTTTTAATGAAACACGTTAAATCGCGCCAAGTGGGCCCGCCAGGGCGCGCTACGCCAAGCCGCCCATACCCTCTACGTTTGCCATAGTTCGCCAACTTCACCACTTACCGCTGTAGGAGGTGGGTAGTTTTTCCTCAAATATCTTAGCCGTAAGTAGAGTTGAAACTACTTCTGCAAAGTCCATTAAAGAGTATAAACTCACGCCGCGGTGATTACAAATGCCTTCGATTTTGGTGACCGTTTCGAGGTCGATTAAAGCTTTTAATTGAAATTCCATATAATAAACTTTAACAAAAAGTAAAGAACTCAAATTCATTACAAACACATATCAGACCCAAGACACCTGTGTATCTTTTACTTCTCGAAAACAATTATTATTAAGATTTATAGGATTACATATTAATCGTTATGACTTTTTTTGACAGAGAAGTAGACTAACAGAATACGGAGAATCAGTACGTTGAAATGGAAGAGGGTCAGTCATATCCCTAGACGAACTGAAAGTCGTTGGGGCCGAAATATGCTAGAGTGGAGACCGCGATTAGACAAACGTAGTGTAGCGGCGTACCCTGCTCTGCGACACGATGGACCGACGCTTTGAAAAAAGTGGCTGGTGACTGGTGGATACGGACTGCCCGAGGTTGGGATTATATAACCTGTTTTTCAAATATAATTATTGGTATGAAGATTTTATGCAAAATTTTCAATTTTTTTTGGAACTCTTCAATGGATAATTTTAGGTATAAAAACATAACTGAACGAATTTTAGTATTTGTAGTTATAAAAAGCATACATGTTTTATTCTATAGCGGGTGAAGGAGAGCAATGCAGTCGGTTCATATAAATATGTAAGCGGACGTAACGCTGACGTCTGCGTTCCGCCGCGTCGCTGCGGAAACCGCGTCAATTAAGTTGGCCACGATGACATATTAGCCTTTGTTCCCCTGGAATCCCCATCCTACTACCTAACGGTATTTACTTGTAAGAATTTTGCTGTACATTATACGTACTACAAAATAATAGACAGATGATGTAGTTCGCGCCTCTGTTTGATTTCATATGCACTAGTGTTATTGTAAGTTTATATTCTATTCTGTTTACATTCCTCTACTCTTGTGTCAAAACATTTAAACTTTTCATTGTCAAATATCAAAAAATGATCAAAGACATCTGCACCAGCCTCTTTATTAAATATTAAGCTGTAATAGAAAAGCGGCAAAATTGTGACAGACGGAAAAATATTGGCTTTAACATAAAGAAAGTTGGACGGCAGTATTTTTTTACAAATAATCCAGATTAGACAGGTATAAAAGCGAGTAATTTGAAAAATATAAAATTTTAATATCTGCCGTAGTCATCTGCCAGATGCTGACTGGACAATTAAATACCGCTGAATCAATTCTAAATTAAATAGATCCACAGAAAAATACAAAGTTTAGTGACTGTCAATGTCAAACAAAGAAGATGAAAAAAGTTTTTTCTTCCAATTCCATTTTCTTTCACCATTCCTCTTTTGCAGTCTCTAAAAACTTTTAAAAATAAGAGGTTTTCCAGGGAGTCTCAATTATCGATAAAGACGATATTAAAAATTCGTTTGTTTTGTTCTTAGCTTGCGCCTTGGAAGCAATGTCCCCTTTTTTCCATTGTTTGTGTAAGAAGGGAAAGCAGAAGCGGCGGCAACGATAATCAGAAATTTGAATTTCGCCCCCACCAAGCACTGACAAAATCATCCGCTTTTGTACGTCGTTTATCATAGCAATTAATTAGGCGAACAAAAAATATTATCTTTGTCTTTTTAGGAATTGTTTATGTCAACAAACATTTGGAAGAACTTTTCGAATTCACTTTATACCAAATTGAGGCATGTTCTGAAGCCAGACGATCGATCTGATCCATAATTTCCATATCTCCATGGTATCCGTTCAGTGCTATGATGAAGGAACATGGTCTAAATTTATTCGTGAGCATTACAGTGTAACGTGTACGAGGCAGTGCTCCCTTAATGTATTCATGTAATTCGCATCGCTGGCATTCCCTTTGACCGGCCACGCAACACCGCACTGGCTGCCCGGATAGAGTAATATAACATGATGTTTTAAAACCATCCATCACATTTAATGCCCATATAAAAAGAAGAAAAAAGCATGCCGATTCTAACCGCGGATTTGTTTGAATTTGCAGCTCTTAGAATATTATTGTGTACAGACAAAATTTTAGCTATCACTTTTCCTAACTTCAAATACTTTTTACGTGAATAAATGCACTCACGATACGTACATAGTTTTAAATTACCTGACTTTCTGACCAGACAAGTCCGGTTGCAGATAGACTATGTCGTCCCGAGACATTGTTCGGATATGTACTAAATGCCTGACATGTGTGCGTTAACTATCTCCGGGTGAATATAATTTTATAATGTGGATTGGATTAAGATTCTGAAAGAGATATTTATATATATTAACTATATTGAATATACTATACAATAGTCACTAGGCTTTAGTATCTTTGAAGAAAAGTCACTTGTTGCAAGAAGCCGCGACATATTCAAGTTTTATAAATGTTAATACAAAACATCGCCGTCAACTTTCTCATTTTCACCTCACGAAACTCTCTCGCGTCGGCTTAGTACGGGTAGAAATTATCAATTGACTACACTCTAGTATTCAGCAGTGTGAATACAAAAGCAAGAGCTTACCGTCTATTCTGTGCGAGGTCAAATAAAGCCTCAAGTATCAGGATACTTGAATGTAAAAACGTTGGGATGCGGCCGGGGCGAGCGGCGAGCTTGACGCCAATTTACATTAAATGCGGCTTGCACCCACTAATGATAACTTACACTTGCTGGAGCCGCAGAACTAGTGTTTACTATTGTGAGCTCAATATTTTATGTTAACCAAAAATTTGTGAAATTATACGAAAAACTCCGCCTTCAGCTAGGCAAATAATTGTAATATAAAGAATTTAAGTGTTAACTTAATTTTGTTATTGTTATCTACTATACTGTTTCAATGTCCATATTCTTAGAAATGACCTCGTGGATGGGACCCTTAATGTGATAATAATAATTGTGTCCTAGTATCAAATATCGCATTAGAAAAAGTGATATTTTAATGAAGCGTATTTTCAAATTGAAATTTTAATAAACATAAAGATACGGTACATATTGAAGGGGAATTTTCTTCTTTAATATTTTACAGTTTTATAACTATAAGTTAGGCGATATCTTTTAGAGGAGAATACTTATGCATTACAACAGTAAACATATTATTAAATTATATATATATATGAATTTGTAGATATTTTTTAGTTTGAGGTTGAAAGGTATTTGATTTTTGCTTCCTTATTTCTTAAACAATGAAAAACGCAAGGAACGTATGTGTTTCATCCATATCACTTTCATACACAATACAGTTTTTAATTACAAAAATTTGTAAATTGATTATTGCAAGATCACCAATTTTATTGTCATGACTAATATTTATAATAACATTATTCATTTACAAAACTATATAAACGTGCTCACACAAACGGAGAGAAAAAGGAAATAGACTAAATAGACTGTTAGGGGATTCAATCACAGGACTATCTAGGTAACGGACGACCCCGACATCACCACCCGCATACTAAATTATTAGCCCTTAGTTATTTATGCATCGTGGACCAACATCTTAATAGCGAGCGAGAATTATGTCCAGCCTAAAATAATATTTTGTGTAAATGTACGAAAATAAACAAGCCGCGTTGAACCGGTTGTTTTACAGTCACAGTATGTCGTAACTTCACAGCGCTGTTTCGCCGTTTTGTGGCAATGCAATGTTGGAATGGGTTTATTATAAAGATTCAATTTATGTCTAAACGCCAAATGATGAAACGTTTTCAAAAGCTTACCTTTGGATGTGCTCTCCTGGGGAAGGCCACTTTAGGGTCAATCTGAAATTGGAAACATAAAATTTAATGTAATGTAATATTTATTTATTCACTTATTTAGATAGGGAACTCAAACAGTAGTATATGAAATGTACATAGTATTAAAAACTAAATTTAATAAATATACTACCTACAACGTTTTCCACAGATTACTTAAGGGGTTCAAGTTTATAAGCAAAATAAAATAAAATAAATATTTACGTATATTTATTATTATAGAATAGGTTACTTGAAACTTGTTAAAGTTCAGAGATAAGCGTCGAAGCCAACTTATCATGGACCACACGTCCGCTAGAGATGCGGCCACGATAAATTCGTATAGCCTCTGTGGCTGTAATGTACAGTCCTAAAATCCAGGCTGCAAAAAACCATCGGACTGAAAATCCTGCGCCGTGGTCCTGTCACTCGATTTCGCCTCTCGTCTTTTTCATGTAACCGAGCTCTACTATTTCATACGTGGCACTGTTTAAGCCCTCAGATTTTCTCCCGGCAGCGAGCGGTCGCTGCAGGTCTTTTTACTCGTATCTCGACGCGCCGTTGACCGCTATAAACGCAAAATATAAACCCAAAGAAGCTACCTTTGACATTTTAGAGGTAAAACGTTTCATTTTCACTCGTGCTAACCGTTTTGTCGAACGTTTTCTACATTCTGCAGAAATGCTTCAGGATTTTTTAGTCCAAGCCTTACTTTTAAAAATATCGAATGTAAATAAATTTTAAGATAAACGCACTCTCAAATTCATGTGTTGATTTAATCACACAATTTTTATTAACTAATTGGATATACAATGCACGATTGGAATTAGCATAATTCTAAACAACTATGTTAGGAAAGCTGTTCTAAAAAACATTGGAAACATTTTTTTTAAATGCTAGCTACATTTTAATCTTTATGTCATACAACAGACGGAGCCAGTAGGCATCCACGTCCGCGTAATTACGAAGCAAAAGCGTAAGAGAATAATTTAAAAGATTTCCCCCAAGAGGACTGCATTATTACAATATCAGGGAAACCGCTTTACAGCGTCATTCATACATTCTTAATTATTTAATTATCTTCTGAGTGCGCTACAGACTACCAGGACTGCAGAAAATCCTTCATAATTTTATCAAATTGGTGACAAGATAATTCAAATACTTGATAAAATACTAGATAATAGTACATGTAATGGATTCCACAGCCCCTGTAAGCTTGTCACAAAAATATAACCTCTCTTACAAAGGAGACGTAAAATATTGTTTAAAAGCTTTTAACCACCTCACGCAAGCAATTTTGTAAACGTTGTAAAATGACCACGAAAGTATACAGAGCAAGCAGAAAAATCATAAAATCGCAGATGGTGGCGCTAAAGCGATTAAGCGGGTCGATGATAAATTTTAACGAGTTATTTTAATGGAGGCGATCGCAGTCAGTGGCTAGCCGGCAGCCTGCGTCGATAGAAAAATAAAACCAAACTCTCCAAAAAGACTGTTTAATACGTGACCTCGTGATTTTTTTATTGTTTCGTAAACGTTTAACGATAATTGCTTTTTGAAACGACGCCTTTTGTACATCCGAAATGTCATTTCATTTGTAATTGAATTTATAAAATATGGTGGGTTTCTTATCAAAACAGTATTAATATATCTCATGTCTTCAAATTGTGATGTGACATTACGTCACACGTATGTACATGCTTACACCCACGCTTTTATTACCTAACTTCAATTTGGTTCTACTCACGTAACAGAGAGCAAGTCTACTGTCGGTGAGCAGGAGCTTCATAAAGATTATAAATTGTAAAAAACTAACTTGAACTGGTACTAGTAGGATAACTTGAACTTGTACCTAACACTAATAGTTTTTAATAGCAATAAACTGTTTTCATAATAAGAATATTAAAAAGTCCCCACGCTGGCCAAGTGCGGGTTCGGACTGGCAAGACTACGTTGTGGCTACGTAATCTCGCCGTTGGATGTTTTTGAGCCGTCCGAAGACCTCCAACTAAGCTTCACGACTTTTATCGTATGATAGCAACCGGGACCGACTGCTTAACGTGACCTCCGAATCGCGGAGACGCTCATGGTAACATGCGACCAGCAGTCACCCATCCAGGTACTGACCGCGCCATCGTTGCTTACCCTCGGTGATTGTTTCTAATCACCAAGTGCAACTGGGCTAGGAGTTGTTCTTATAAGTGGGTAGTAACCTCTTACCTTCAGATAACTCGTATGCTTTTCACACACAAAAATCGAACCACTAAATTAACTTAATAATGTTTTATTATTACGTCGTGGTTGTGTATCAGTTGGACATTCAAGGTCATTGTAATTTTCTGAGGATGATTTATTTTTAATGATACAGGATATATATTCCTAGTGCAAGAGCTCTGTTTTAAAATAATAAAATACACACATATACTAACGACCGTGACTCTTGTTTACTACTATTCTTCATTTGGGTGTGAGTAAAAAATGTATAAACTATCCAAAAACTTCAAAAAGTATAGTACTCCTGCGCAAAACTTTAGAATTACATCGACACAAATGTGACATTTCGATATGGAACCATTTGCGTGATTACAATCGACGCAGCGGCGCACCCTTGCTGGTTCCGACCTCCCCCTTCCTACAACTTCCCTTACGATAAAGATTGACATCACCGACCTTAAATTCGAATTATCTTAACTACGAAATCATGCAATAGACTATATTGTGCTTTAGTCTTTAGAATATAGAATACAAATTCAGTTACGATAATACTACGTTTTAGCGTGTCATCGCAAGAAAAGATTGTAGGCGAAAGCACATTAGTGGGATATCACTACTGGTAGCAAAAGAGCATGTTCACTTTATGTACTCTGTACGACGAACTCACCGTTGAGTCGATTACGTTGAATTTTGTATCAAGCAAACAGTTTTATCGACGTATTGTGTATTTTTGAGTCATTGCGGTAACTTGCCTTAAATGAATTCTTATTGTCTCGATTTACTGTTCGATATATCATGCTGCAAAATATAATATAGTATAACCAAACATGCGTATTAAAATTGTTTTGATAGCTGTAACACGTACATCAGATTATAATGTCTATTCCAAATCAAATATAAATTGAATTGCGTCAAATAAGCGTCATTTGTATTCCAAATTTGATAAGCTTACAATCTAGCATCAAACAGTACTGAAGTAAACAAGAGAACATTATTCGTATATTAATCTCTTGTAATTCAATCAACATGTTTAATTCTGATAATTAATAAACGTCACACGTCGAGGTTGAGTTAAAGACAAGAAAGTTTAATGACGTGCACTCAGTGCAAGCGGTAACTGAATTTATTTACGTGCAGACGACATGTAAGTGTCGCCCCGGGCGGCAGCTTTAAGTGGGGACCGCATCATTTGCTGTTCAGTCAGCAACGCCCACTCTAACTTCTCCTAATTGGAACGGATTTGGCTGCAGGTGCAACACTCGACTTGGCTCAAGATTAGGGGCGAGCTATTGCGAGTATATTCTGAGCCGTTCCAACTTGAAATATTCGATGTGCAACGCGCGACTTGCGGCTCGCAACTCGCTAGCTCGCGCCACGCCGTCATCTTTGTGCGCTCCTACTAACTTGAATTAAATTAAGAACAATATTTACCGTCGCAGCTAAGATAAATGATATTGCACACTTAAGCCCCAGAGTTAATGTTTAGTGACGACTTATGTGCCCACATTCTCAGCATAAGCTTACGAAAACCCCATTGCAAGAACGAGACGCTTTCATAGACAGTACGTGGATGGGAAAGAAAAATCTGCGAGGAAACACTTGCACGAAAAAAAGTCTACGAGACCTTTAATCACCCTAGATAAATTATAATGTACTAACAACGCTACACAGCGTTGTTTTTATTGATACAGTTTTACCTTAATTGGTACAGAGAAATAGAATGCACGATTGAAATTAAACGATCGAAAAACGAAAGAATTTATTTTAACGTTCGGTAAGCCAAGTAATAATGAAAGCGTGCTAAGGTGGACGTTCGACAAACATCATTACTAGGGCACACATAAATATGCATGTCAGGTAACGCACATTTTCATGCGACGTCGCAAGAATTTTATCGCTCGTTTAATTCTATGAAAAAAATGGGATTCTTTTAGGTGTAACAGGAGATAGGCGTCGGCGTGGGAACCAACAAGCCGCTCTCTCGGCTACATCTAAGTGCAGCCGAAATATATTTTATCCACTTTGTCAGATATAACTTTCTCTTAAATACCGGCGTCGAAAACGTAAACGGCGGAAGAGGAAAGATGTAATCTTATCCATCAGAGGCACCTTACTTGTTAGGCGCTAATGTGGGCGCTTTGTGTTCTTAGACGTACGCCTATTAACGTGTGTTTTATTCATCGCCCTTTTCCTTCGCTGTGTGCTACACGTCGGCCACAATTGCTAGGGACCTTAACGACATAGTTCTCTTTTCTTAATGCCCTTGTTAATTTTGTTTACATTTGTTTAAGTGTTACCGTCGCTTATTTTACTTCGCTTTGAAAGGGCTTCGTGTTTTTTTTACTTAAACCGTTTTAGTTGTTCAATATTCTTGAATATTTTCAAACATTGAGTGTGTGAATATAAAACTTGTTACTTTTTGATTGCTTGTGAAACCATATTATTGGAAAATTATGACAGGAACCTTAAAAAACAGTTGTATAAACATAAACAGAATTTCTTTCTTGCGAAATATTCAATAAGAAATTTACTTACTCTAAGTTTTTATTGTAGGTATTGAATAAGTAGCAGAAATTTCAATGCTAAATGCTATTTATAAGTCAAATAAATGTCCAGGGATTTTATAATCATATTTTTAAATAGACAATTTCCGGCTAAAGTATAAAAAATACTTATAACATATAGTAACAAATATTTAAATAAAATGACCAGTCAAAAAATACAACCGCTAACAATTTCTCAAATAGTTTTTACTTCTAGTATTTGCATAAATAGTATTTATAATATTATTACCTATTACCTTACCTATTAGCATTAAATCGAGGTTTTCATGATTATAACTTTTTTATTACTTCATTTATAGTTTAGTAGTAAAAAAAGGTAACCCAACGAATACTTCAAAGTTCATAACTTTAATTGACAGATTGTGCAAAGTTAAAGCTTATTTAGCAAGTTGGGTCAGCACAAAAGCCTGAGCATTAGCACAATGTGGCCGACGGTCTCGTGAGACAAAGATTACGCACTCACCCCTTCCGCCAATGATAACGCCAGCTCACTGGATGTGTTGCACCTTTTGTTAGAATGCACTGAGCTTATTGTGCTTTTCATATTTTACAATTTTTAAAAGATTGAACATTATTTTTGAATTCTAAAAATGAAAGAAAACACTGAGTTTTGAATTGATGTCTAGATAAATAGATATAAATAGAAAATTCTTTATTTGCACACCGTAATACAGATATTTTAAAAAGTACAGAAAATTACAAATAGCAGCATTTTATGCTACTATTCTATGTTTTTAGTAAAAGGAAACTCTATTAAAAAAAAATAGTTAAGAGTTTTTTATATCATCTGCACAATACGGAGTTGCAAGTCGCCTTGTTAATTTCTTTGCCTTTATCAAATTACATTTTTAATAGATAAAAAAACGGATTACACTTCATGAGTACTGCCAGAAGTGAAAACTTGAATATTAACGTTGTGCATTTTTGATATTTTGGAATGTTTATGAAATATTTGTGCACGAATTGCTTTAATTATTAGTATAAAAGTATTTATCGCGTAGTAGTGCGCTATTTTACACAAACATGACAATTTATTTTCTACTCTCCCTCTGTCTTTTGAATTTCCGATCACGTCACGTGTCCTGACGCAAGCTTGACATTCGTGACCCATCACAAAAGAGTGCACAACGCCACTATAGAAGTTTTCACTTCAAAAACCTAAACTGAGTAAATGTATAAGCTATATATTTATCATCATATCATAGATTTACACTTACAATTTAGATCATAGTTTAGCATATCTAGATCTCTATCATCATCATCTACATCTCATCATTCACTACACAGTATTTGCACGAATCGCATCCGATTTACTTGCATCACAACTGCATAAATCCAAGAACTCGATCACGTCAAGCACAGAGGCTGGCAGTTCACTAATCCTGTTTGTTTGATTGATCAATGACCTATCTAGTTACCAAACAATCTACGTCGGCCGGTCCAGAACAACATCCGGTGCAGATATTTGCAGTCAAAACAGACTTAGGGCGCTTGCTACCGACTGCACTCTGCGCATGTCACTCTGGCTCTGTATTATTTATTAACTCCAACGAGCTTCCGATGTTACTTTATTCCATTGTGCAACTATCTACGGTTCCTGATGTCCGAGCTCGGGAAGTTCTGGACTGACATGACTGGGAGAAACTTTTCGTGCATAGAATGAATGCTTGTCAGCCGAACGTAAACATGCAAGCAAAATACTTGGTATATTATTTAGTTAGTAGATTGTGGATAGTCGCTACCCGGGCAGCGCGCATTTTGTAAGGTTACCAACTTTAAAAAGTATATTACATAGTTAAGCTATTCAAAATAGTTATTCATAGATGTAGCATATAATGTATTTTAACTACGTTTATTGTACAAAAAAGTGTTGAAATCCAGCATTTTAAATGTGTTACTTAATCATGTAGCTGTATTTGCAGCTTATGGCTTCTAAACTAATAAAAATAAAATTTAAGAAAATCAGTCACATGAAGCGTAGCATTTGTAGGTAATGCTGGCAAGGCTGGCAATGTTATTTGGCGACCCGGTGCAAGTAAAGGACTCTATATTAAGCATTCCTGTCCCCCAATCTCTTCAGGTGGGCGGGCGGGACATGAACTCTACTTCAGCTTATTATTTCGGGGCCGCATGCGAAGCGTTTGTTTTTCTCCTACATACGCCTCTAATGTACATTTACATATGTATCATAAACCTAATCCCTTTATTAAATTCCTGGGTTTTTCTCGTCATATATTTCTTTTTCATCTCGTATTTTAAAATTATGAACCAATCCTATAACATGCTATACTTCGGAGCGGCACAGTTCTTATCGAGCAAATGTTATCTTGCACTACACAAAACTTCAGTTTAAAAGTGCTTCTATATCACCCATTATTAATGAACTCGTTATATCGCTAATTGTTACCACAATCGGGCCTGGACGTGACGTTAAAACGACATCAAAAATGTATGTTCACTATTTAAAGATTCCCATTTCGCGGTGGTCGCGTGCAGGCGATTTACGGAAGCGACTGGCCCCGTGCCCATTAAAGCAGATTACGGCCGAAAAAAATCAACGAGCTCTTACCGTTATGAGTTAATTTTGTAAGAATAACGCGGGCGTCGGTTAGTACTTTCATTTATTTGGTGTTCCGGCTGCTCTGTTTGTTTAAACGGGTAATCCAACGCAAAAACAAGCCGAGACTAAATTATGTACTGGTAGCACACGAATGTGTGTTCTCAATGTTGTCGGAACGTAATCGTTGGACGATAAAAATCACTTAGTGAACCGAGTATCCGCTCTAGTCCTTACCGCTAACTACTAACTACGAAGAGTATAACATAATAAGAGCATTTACGTTAAACGAGACTTGTTATACTTATTTGAAAATTAACTTTCCTCCTAACCTTCAACCATCACGATCATTCTTTAACAATATTAACCTACTATTCGTGTGTAAATTATTCAAAGTAATTGATTAAAGAATATAAAAATACATCAGATTGTAATGAAAGCAATTCAATGACATTTAAGAGACAGATAAAAGCTTGAATAATTTTAACACGATTGAAGCATGTACTTACATTTGCATGAATCATCGAATGTGAGAGTGCAGACCAGGAGTAATATTACAAAAAATCTGCACACTTATAATATAGCATAAGTTAAATTTAAAAATAGTGAAAGGTTTTCTAGCACGGGATTCACTAGCAAAATATGGATACTTATATGTTGAAACGTATGCTCTCTATATTACAAAGGTGTTGAGTCGATAAGAGAAAAAAATGTCCCCAAGCTGCTAGCGCGCGCCTTCTAAACGTGTTTACAAGTTATGCAATAATTCAAATAGCGTAGTACAGAAAATTTATGCTAGTGCACCGTAACGTACTTGAATGGCTGCACAGGAAAGAATTTTAGTACCATAGTATAGCCTCAACGTATTTTCGAATTCAGGTAGAGAGCAGTGAACGTGTTAGGTGGCAATATGAATTTATGATCATGGCGAATTGAATGCGTTTAAAGGTGAACTTGATTCAGCGGGATACGCAACGGAATTTAATTAACGGCTTTTTACACTTGACTGACCGATGCGACGACGGCACTGTAAACTTTTTTGGTTCCTCGTGTATTGTACTGCAATGTTGAACATTGATGAAAAATACCTTTTAAGTTTAGATTTTATTTTAAACTGAGTATTGTACCGGTATAAAAGATGAATAAATTTCCATTTATTTAGTCCGTATTATTTAATACTTAGTGAAATGGGCATAACATTTATTAACATTGTCTCATAGATCTTGTACTTACAAATAAAAACAAACATTTTGTAATGATTTAGAACTGTCAAAATTTATCAACTTCATTTGATAGGTACTTTACACGTTAGATATTTTATTTATTGTAAAACATAATGGTTAGTGAAGTTTTGTAATAATAATAATTTGACATAGTTGTCATTTCTTTTCATCATTGCTTATAAAAAATAATGCTGACGGTGAATATTTAATTATTGAAAAAAAAAACTAAAATAAAACGGAGCCAACGGGTGCACAACAAAAAGTTGTATACATGTCGCAGGTGACTGCCTGGATTAAATCCAGACAGTCACTCGTTGTCTTGTTAGACCTAGCGAGATAAAATTTAAGAGTCATCTCAGTCGGGCAGAGCCTTCGCGTAGATCCGACCTCGACAAGAGGGAGTCCTACGAACCGCGTATACCGGGAAAAGGAATTTTTAATTGGCGTCCAAAATAAAGCCTACAAAATAATAGAGTTTCTTTTCTGTGCAATTTGTTTACAAAGCGTGGTTTCACTATGTTTATAAGATGTAAAAAAATAAAGAATATTTTCACTTGACTCTTACGTGTACTGGTTGTTGCCATATCGTGGAAAGATTTCAGATAAGACGTCAAAGACAGGCGGTAGAGAAGAAAAAAATACGGTTCTCTTTCATAGTCATAATGACTTGATAGGCCCTAACGGCCACTTAAAATGAAAAGTGTGTTCCATTTTAAACTTTATTCATTATACAAAAGTTCTTGTTAGTGTAACAGACATTTTACTTTCATATTTTGGAGGAAGTCTGAAACAATTAGGACAATTTAATCGCTACCTCTTTAAGGCGGTCTATTATTTTAATGAAACAGAAAACTACGATATATACTTAAGTTTATAACTCCGGTTTCCACAAGTGCCTTAATCTTATTAACATTAAACAACAACTTAAGATGCTTGTTTTCGTCAAAACGAATTTTAAAAATCTTCTTAAAATTAGATTTATGCATTTTGCCACCCAAGTTAAAAAGTACTTTTATATTTTTAAACACACACTAACATAAAGACCCTATAAGCATCGAAAAGTGGACTCGAAAAAGTCTGTCCTTATATTTTCAATTTCCTGATTTATTGATCCAGTAACATAAACACCATTTAGTTGATTTTAATGAGATGACAGGAGAAATTTTTGACTACGTATACAACATGTATATCAAATATCTGTAACCTAATGAGTCGACTCAAAGTCATTTTATATAAAAGTAATATCAAATGAAAGGTGTTAATGTCTCGTTAAAACTCGATAATAGCTAGACCGATTTGGCTAATTTTGATCTTGAAAATTCAAAGAAGGTTAAAACGGTGAAAAGCAACAGCAAGAAGTAACGGATACTACTTAAAATGACAATTAAATTTTCCAATACAAACTGTTTCTAGCAGTGTAACAGTTAATGTTTTTCATTTTTTGAATATAAAAAATTGAAACTACCATTTTAATAAACATAGGTTATGCGCCCTTTTAATAGTTAACGTATCTGTGAAATTCTCTTACATTTAAAAAGTAATAGAGTGAAATTATATAAACTTATTATTACTGTACTTGTTTATTTTATGTATTTCAAGTTAACCAATGTACTTATTACTGTATTATATTATAATTATTGCAATTAAAATTTATAGATTAAAGTAATCATAATAAACAGCAATACTTTGTCTACCTCGGAGGCGTAGTGGTAGCGTATGCGACTGCTGTGCTTGAGGTCTCGGGTTCGATTCCCGGGTCGGTACAAATGTTTGTATGATTTACAAGTATTTGTCAGAGTTGTTCAGAGTTTGGTTGTTTTTTATGTATAACATGTATGTATTTACAAAAAAAGTATATATGTATTTATATCAGTTGTCTACTACCCATAACACAAGCTCTGCTTAGCTTGGGACTAGATGACGTCGTGTGTTAGATGATGAAATATTTGTTTATTATTTATTTATTTAAATAGTTACAGGGTTAGGATTGGTAAGTTCTATTAAATATGTGTGTATCTGTGCATTAGTATTGCCATTCATGGCTTAATATTTTTTGTATTTATGTGAGCTGTTGGAAAAAAATATATTGTAATATTAATTATGTTGAGATAAGTTTTTACTCGTGACAATAAATAAATATAATAATAATTTCAGTGTATCGGATTACACATACAGACACTCAAGCTATCCGCTAAGGAATGGTTATTAAATACTTATGTAAAACTGGATACGCTTATATCATATCACTTATGTAGTGTAAATAAACCAATAATTTTATTTTCAACCACATAATTGTACACACCTATAATCTAATAGTAGACTCCAATTAAAGAAGGAACTTACCTTTTCTGACAAAAAATTATGTAATAATGTTAGATGTTGATCGGTCACAATCAGTATTGCCTGAGTTCCTAAACAAAGTTCACTTACAGAAACGTGACAATGCACAGTATTTCGCAAACAAACAAATAATTTCAACGTTACTAAAACTTATTTTATTTACCTAACTTTAAATATAAAAGTCGCACAAAACGAACTAAAAAATATACTAACTCCCGCAACACTAAGGACAACTGTACAATATTTAATATCTTCAAACAACATTTGAATACAATCGTAGACTGCTTAAAGTAAGTACAATTTCTTTAGAAGAACTTGGTTATTTGAAATGTTTCAAATCGATGAGCCTTGGAACAAAGTTGGATGAGGAACTAAATAAGTTTCAATATTTCCTCTTTAATAAAATCTAAATGGACAAAGTTTAGTTGTACTTGAGGGATGAATCCGCGCGAATATAGTGTTAGACGGTTACGTTCAATATTGAGTTGAATTTATTACGATACTTGTTAATATAATTTATCAAAAAGCATATAGCTGTTCGCCATAAATTTGGCTGGAAAAGTGTTAGCAGTATGTAATTTATTCATAAAATTCGAGTTGAATGATTTATTTTCATAGTTACAATCACGTCAAGGTACCTATCTAAAACAGAAGACGCTTTTACAAAAATAAGCGAAATATCAGCTGTGATATTTCGCTTATTTTTTAATAACAACTTTTTAACTACACTTACTTACTTTAAACTTCTCCATACGAGAGATCTAATTCACACTACGAAATAATTTACAACACTATACAGCCATCATAAAGAAAATATGTAACAATAAGAAATAAAGAAAATAAGGAAAAATATGTTATTTAGGAGTGGTATATTACATTATGATCTTTGATTCGGTACACAAAAGGACCCGGCACCATGTGTGCACTGTTTAGTGGTTCAATCGTAAAACTCACAATAAATATTGATGACTCAGAAAGCTATTATGTTCAGGCATACTCCCGAAAAATGTGCACAATTTACGATGTAAAGACATGCGATTAACCTTTCCGCTCAGAACAGAAACAGTACATATACATTAGAAAGCAATTTCATGTTAGCATAATGCTGGTAGTTGTATTAGTAACTGATATTCATATTAGAGATTTATGTATTTGTACTCAGAGATATTTAATGTATATCCAAGCGATATTTACTATTTTTGGTCTTAGGTTTATTATATGTATGTATATTATCATAAATGTAAGGATTGTTGAGTATCCGGTATAAATACTCCTTATACATGGTAGTGCATATGTTTTGGTCTTATTAAGTATTCAGTGGTGGTGACGTTAAGACATTATATACGTACCCACTACTAACGGCTGGATCCTCAGAGGGGTAGGTAGAAACGTCAAATGTTATAATATTACCAGAAACATATACTATTTAAAATAAATTCTTAAAGGTATATATTTTATAAATGATCATTGTTATCACTCACAACGTAAATGGGTATTATATATCACATACTGTCCAGACTGCAGGTGTAGCTACTAAAAGTTATACTATTTATCCAATAATGTTAGTTAATCATTTTCAAATTTGATACTTTATTCCCAAGCTGCTAAAATATGCGCAATAGTCAACGTTTTACGTAGTGCGAAAGAGGATACCTAAAAAGTTCCAAAAAGGGTTAACTGTACTACCTATTACAGCATTTCCTATGATGGTTCTCGCTTTCATCTATACCGAAGTTAGTTGCTGATGGCATTAGACATCCCTTTACCACTCATTTTCATTACAACCGGGCCCCATTTTACGGTATATCTACTTCCTATAAATATACCGGTTACAATCTAAATGCCCGACACTACTTAGTACAGAATTATATTAGGAAGCCGTTGTCTTGTACTGAATTAAAAAAAAAATACACTCTTTTAAATAGTGAAAACATAGAAAAAAGTCAGTAATTTAGAAACAACTCATCTTTATAGCTTAACTTGACAGAAACATAATGACCATAATCGTAGACGATAAGATGATAAAATATTGTTATTATATTAATATCTTAAATGAGAGTGAGAAAAAAGTTATGTTTAAGGAATAATTATAAGTGGAAAAAAGGTTTAAGTTCTATCACACGTACATCGTACTGTTCGAGCCATTGTTACAGCCTTTTATTTTTAGATTCATCTGTTCCGATGTTTCTCTGTGCTAAACTCTTGCAAGTTAAATTTGATCCCCTTCCCGATTTTTGTATCGCTAAAATTTTAAATATATCTGTAGTTCTAATGACAAAGAAATTATTATTAATCGGTATTATTATTAATCTAAAAAGGCTGCGTAACAAAATGATGGTATACATATTTCTGAACAACCCTTCCTATTATTATTATTATTATAGCATTTTTATTTCCCTAATACATCACAAATTCAATTCCTTTAATTACAATAAATAATATAATTCAAAAAAATAAATTATACATTGAAAAATAAAATTAATTTAAAACTACAAATATTAATATTCGATTATTATTCAAAATAAGTTATCTATTAAATGTGTAGCATTCATTTTATTTTATACAATATTTATTCATTAAGGACCTTTCAACGAGTAAAGATCTCCTCCAGTTCTTTCCAATATTCTCTATTTTTTGCTTTAGCATCAAGTGAAAGGACTCAAAAGTTATTGTTTTTATTAACAAGTAATAACAGTGTGTATTTAAAAAAACACTTGTTTGCATGTATGTTTTTGAGCAAACAGTGAGTAGGGACCAGAAAATTTGTGTAAGAAATTGTACGAGGTGGTTAATTGATGTACAAAAACTGAACGAATGTAATAAAAACCAATTCAAAATATGTGCTTATCACTACTGAGGTGTTCTATTTTATCAAGGTCATAGTATTTTAGGCTGTTCATAACAATTAAACTAGTGTAAAGGCTCTTCATAGTACGTCCGTAAAACAATAGAACAAGATACATAACAGTATTTACCATGTTACAAGTTTACACTTACAAATGTTCATTCCCTGTTTCAATTTATGTCGAATTAAATTATATTTGAGTAAGCCTTTACAAGGGATGAACGGTATTTAAAAATACTTACCACGCCTTTGTTAATATACTCTACGTACTATTGTTTGATGTTATATTTATGTAAGTAATGTGATGATCCTTTTTAAATATGTGCTTTTTGTTGCTTGAGTGATTAAATTATAATTATATTTCGTCTTCAATAAGACTACCTAGACTAGGTTCGGAAAGATATAAACGAACAAAATTTTGGCATAGATTGATATGTTATGGAATTGTACATAAACATAAGCTCTTCAAATGAATATTTTGTTTAAATATTGGCTTTGGAACATATTAAAAAAACAAATTAAATAAAAAAAAGATTTATTGCGCACTGATAAATCGCTATGTAGTCATTAGATTTAGATTTTTTACCAGCCTACGTTATAGTGTTACTTAATAAAATAGCAATAGCTATATTCATATTATAAGATAATTCCACAGTATAAGTTAACAGCTTAGCGGTACTACTTGATACAATATAAGTATTTTACTTTTGTTTGGTTCATAACTCAGCTCACTTACAAAGCACTGAAATTTTATGAATTTTAATCTTCTCCACAAAATTCTATAAATCATAACTTTTTCAATATCAGGATAATAAAATTCTAAAGTAAACCTTACGCTTTAAAAAATAACTGGATTATCCGTAGCTTTAAAAATCCTCTTAAAGGTTTTAATTTTCTGCCAAATCTTTAGCAGACGGTGTATTTTCTACATTTTTTTCCTATTAACATCTTGCCTTGTTTAGTGTAACTTTCTTTTTTAAATGTATACTACGTTAATTTTATTTTTTAGTTATTCTGAAATTAACGAAGAAAACTGACTGTTTATAATGTTAAGATGTAAGTAAATGAATGAAACTGTTAATCTTGATTTATATATGATACTAACTCATTAGGACTAATAATTTCAAAATAAAATAGTACAATGTAAACACAATTACGATCTTCCGCGTTCATTCTATGTAAATTGAAAAAATGTTCTCTTCTCGCTCGATTTGCGAGGCTTCGGCTAATCTTTCGCCAGTCGACTACAATTTAATCAAAGTAAACAACGACGGGCACTGTAATTTATCTGGATTATTTCGTGGCGGGCGATAGTAATCGACTTTTTTTCTTTATCTGTATACAGTGAATGCTTGGAACGAGAACTCGTAATGTATCTTGAATCCCAAAATACAGAAATGATTATTATTTATACATGAATAGTAAAATACTGTATAAATTATTATTTAAAAGGTACTCAATCTTTATATAATATTATCGTTTCGCATAACTAATTATGTTCCATCTATTCCAAAAATATATATTCAAAACTAAACATGTAATGAATTCATGAAAAAAATTATATTGGTTTTTTTTTTAATTTTCATGTACCCAGTGTCACTCTCACGACTAGACGAACCTATGGACACACTCATATAAAAATACAACAAGCCATTTCGGCTCTAGAACGTGCAAAGAAATATACACACACACATAAATACATACACTCAAAAACATTATCCTTCTTCTTTCACAGACGGGTAAAAGAAGACAATCAACAGTATAAATAACCTAAATACACTTATTTACATTTAAGCCAATACATAGATATCGTATAATTACCCTGTGGAGGAACGGGATTGCATGTCCCTCCAACACAAAGAGAGGATTCTCCGACCAGGCGAGATGTATACAACATCCCAACGGTTGATGTTGGGATGTTGTATATATGCTAATCGGCGCGAAAACTTCTATTGCGCGATTTAGGATTGGTAGTTTCTTAGTTTCCTTCGTTACGCCATTGTTCGACGTATCTTTGGTCGATGGCACTGTAGTATATTTCTGTTGCGCTGTATGTGGATGTCGCCACAACCCATATTCTGGTAACTATCTTTTATTTTTGCCCATACTATATGGAGTAAGCAACATCCATCTTGCATTTTGGGAATTAAAGAAAGTAGAAAAGAGACATCATTTTATTTATTTTTTATATATTAATTTAAACTTCCTGCAATCATATTGCTCAAGGCGGACTTGATGCCACAGGCATTTTCTTCCAGCCAACTCTTTGGGTGTTGTAAAGCAGCTTTTGGGCGGTGTATATTTGGACAAGTAAGATGAAAGATTAAATCAAACTATTTTATAACAAAAGGAATCCTATAGGAATATTGGTACAAGGTATACATACATAGAATATAGTATACAAATTATATAATATCAGTAAATAAATATAACCTATATAAAATAATACATAATGAATAAAGAAATTTTTATTTATTATATACGTGATGCAATACACGAGTAGTAGTGACTCTTTGTAGATCTTGGTTTAGTTGGGGGTCAATCGCTAACGTTTCTATGTTCTTTGTTTACTTTCTAATATTTTTATTTTACCACTGAACTAAGCGTTGAGATGACGTTATTTCCATAAATGTTGGGCTTGGCGAAGGTGGCCTTACCTGGCCATGCAGATGCTTTATATAAAATGGGTAAGACAGATATATACAAATCTTCTTTCATTATTTTAACATTGTTTCATAGAAAGAATTTAGTGTCTATGTCAATGCTTTTAAAGATTTAACTTATGTATATTTTAAGTAACATTATAAAAAGGATAAACATTTATACTCGCAATTAATTTTAAAAATACAACTGTACGTTCAACGCAAGCCACTAGTCAACCGAACAATTTTAAAATTGGACGTAATTTAATTGTAGGAAAACAAATTTCATGTGTAAATATTAAAGGCTACCGTGATTTAACACTATACGGTGGTGTCGGGACTTTTGGCCGGAGGAGGGTAAAATACAACACTGTAATTAACGTCACTATGCCTGTTCACTTTTGCGTAAAATTTTACTTTTTTAGCCCCTTATAATAATCATCCCGCCTAGAGAACTTTCACGCTTGTAATAAAGCTATATGAATATATTTCTATTTTAAATACGACAGTTTAATACTGAAGTGTAGTTTTTTTAAGTAATGTAATATAGTAAACTATTTCACTTAACCCAATCTATACTGTTCAATCAAGTACAACAAAGTTAGACTAGTAGTGTAGTTGAATACACTAAATTATCAAAGAAACGTTGCAGATACAGATATTATTTTAATTTATTCTCTTAGCAATAGAATTTAGTAGCATTACTTAACATTTTTTTCGTTTTTATTTACTAGTGTTAGCACCTGTTTATGAAGCTAGGTATAGAAGATTTTGAATTTACCTTTTTTCCATCTAATTCGTGTGTTGCTTGAGCTAATACTTTGTCTACGCTAGCTGGGTCGCCGAATGTGATGAAACCAAAACCCCTGTAACAAATAAGAAAATATAAAGTTAATACACAGTTTACTACATATTGTAAGAGACAATAAAATATAAAAAAAATCAACATAATTCAATTCATCACTCAATTTCACTAAATTTATTTATTATTCTGTTGGTTAAAACAAAGTTGGAGATGCATAGCTATTTCGTCTTACATATTGCTTTATAACTCCAAATTTTAATTCTTCTTTTCTGGAAGAAAATTTCTTTTTCTTCTTCACTAAAGCCTTTTACTTTCCAATCCTAAGTGAAACATTTACACTGTCGAGTGCACAAACTGGAGCTACAGAGACAGAAACGAGTGTAGCATACTCGATACGAACTGTCTCACTGATTGCGCGATGGACCTACCTCCAAACTCTAATGACGCTTATATTCATTTTACACAACAAGTTCATTTAGACACTTTTATAAATTAAATACGTCCTTTAAATATCCTTGCAGTTAGCAAATATATACTCTTAGTTTTTTAGTTTAAAAATTTAATACATAATTTTCTTAACAATTTTTTGGTGTTAGTGAATCATCAATACAGTACTCCTGTTGCATATATTATGTTACATACACTAAGTGGCAATTACATTTAGTACAGACATATCAACTGTTGCTTATATAGTGACAATTCTTTGTTTGTTTTCTCAAGTTTTATAGTTTTTGTGATGTTTCCTATAACGTAGCTTTATAGCGTTATATATGACTGATTAAGATGAACTATGTATTTAAGCTGTCACATAGATCGTAGCAAATACAAAGCAGAGTCAAGAAATATTTGGGGCTAAGAAAATTTCACTAATTTAAGAAGGTAATAGAAGAGGAGCCAAATATAGAGAAATATAAAATTTTACTCCCAAGACATGATTATGCAAAGTTTATTCACATTGAAGTTAATATTTCAAACAAGTAAATTGAATAATAATACAGCGATTTTCAGTAAGCGGGCACTGGCCACGGCCGGGAGGCGATAAATAATAAAAAGCCTTCTCCACTTTAGGACTTGCAAAAATCACAATTTATAGAGCATTTTAATTTCACTTAGCCGATCCATATTTTACATGTGGCGGCGCGCCCGACTGTTCTCGGGACTCGAATTAATACTAAATTGAAATTGTAAAAATGGAAATACAATTTTCTCGTTGTACACGAACGGCCCGCTACCTACAGGTGTTGCCAGAAATGTGTTATAATAACTACGTTTCCTTAATATTTTTGAGTGGATCTCTGTTGCGGAAGAAAACTGTCATATACGGGGCACTCTATTTCTTTGTGAGGTGTTCTGTAATTCTTCAATTGTTTCGAGTAGTTCGGCTGCGACAGGTTTTTTGTTACCGTTGAGGAAAATTACAGCATACAAAAGCATATTTCATTGTCGTTTTATGTCATATAAAATATTATATGGAACTTCCTTAAAATCATAAATATATTATTATTCGCTCTTACCGAAGGCTTATGCTCCAACCCCTCCCCCTATTTCCCTCTCCATCCACCAAAGACCGGCAATACACTTGTAATGTTGGTGTTACGGGTGTCCATGGGCAGCGGTAATCGCTTACCATCAAGTGATATGTCTGCTCGCTTGCCCACACCATAAACAAAACCTATTTACCTTTTCTTGTAAATTGACCCAAAGCAACGTTTAATCAAGTCCTTGAGTATTAACTAACCTATTTTTATTATATTGTGCATTTATAAATAAACGCCCAATTCATTTCACTTAAATTTCACGTAAGCGATTTCATAATGGTCTTTTTCTGTGATAGTACATGCCGGAAAACCTTTATTTAAAGCTTATGATAATGTGAAATGTCTTAAATTAATTTGAATTTTGCCACCATTTCGACAAACGCGTCTTATCTCAACTTTTAATTGGTTTTGTGGAGGTAATTTTTCTTTGATATTTTTTGGAAGATTTGAACATCAATTAGAAGTTATATTAAAACCCCAAAAGCTACGTTGCTTCTAAAGTGATTTAAAACAATTTTTACATAAAGTTATCTTTATCAAATGCTAACTTTCTCATCAATAAGCTTGTTTTATTAGTATTGCATACTTTACAAAACAATCGTACCCCTCTCTCGGAAACGTATTAAATCAGCCCAGGTCTTTATAAGATTCATGGCTTAATACACTCGCATCTTATACTCGTATACGAAAACGTATAGAGAGAAGGGCGTTCGTGTATGGAAATTGAAAATAACGAGGGCCTCCGTTCACACCGCGCATCAAGCCGACTATATGCAACCCAACCACTAATAATCGACCTCCAGTACACCTTCCGATAACCCGTATCTCGCCCGATCTTCACACCGATACAGGAGACGTGGGGGCTCTTCTATACTTGGAGCCACTACGCGAGCTACGAGTGGAGAGGCCCTTTACCGAATGGAGTTACGTCGTACTTATCTTTAAGGGGACGTGCCTTATTTTCTTCCACTTGCAAAAGAGGAACAACTCAATTCTCTCGTACAAAACGATGGTAATAAGCTTATGAATGGTTTTTGTTATTCCAATCGGTGTAAAAACATTTTATATGCGCTACAAAAATATATTTTGATTGATTTATACACATATATTCTATTGAAAGACAATTTTCATTCTTCTCTAGAATTCTACATAGAATACTACTAATTCTATAATTTAAGAATGAACATAATTAGTAAATTGAGCACTTTTATTAAGCAGTTTTTTCACAATGTATTTTTTTCATGCATATATTCTCAGTGAATGAAAGTATACATAGAAATTACACTTCCGTTAGACTAAAACAATTATGACACAAATTCTGTGTGCACGTTAAAAGAAACAAATCAGTCAAGAAACCATGAGAAGAGACAGTACTTCCAACTAGTGGACCTCTAAATTGTATCGAAGCTGATTAAGCTATGTATTTCAGGATGAAACTCCTCAGTTCATGGCCGTAAGTCACTGTAACAAGACTCCGTGTGATTTTAAATCAGTTTATTGCAGATACTGCACCGCATTACGTTTTACGCGAGATTGTATTAGTAATCGAAAATGTCTTTAGATTTTTTTTTTATTGCAAGTTTACAAATGTTTTAGGCAGAGATTTAAAACTTAACACCTTTTTTATTGTAGCACGTAAATCTGAACTAGATTATTTATAGCCCGTAATGAACAAAAGAGTTTTAAAAACAAATTATATTTTAAAAATTGAGATAACAAAATATACGTTTAAACGTCGGTCGAAAACAACACGTAGATACGTGTTTAAAAATTTAAAGCATTTGTTTTTATTTACTTCCCCAGTAGAGGTAGCTGTTGTTTCCTGTCCCTCTTCGGTTATGCACAATGGAGCTTAAACGGCTCAGCCGGTAGCAGGCGTAACCGCGTTCCTTTAATTTATGTATGAAGAGATTTTGATACTGTTACCGTAACGGTTATCCTGTTACAACTTAAACGAATTGCTTGTCAGCCCGTAACTGACCAATAATAAAGTTAAATCGAGAATATTCTGATGACAATATTAGGGATTTAATTTAGGTACTTATATTTTATTTTTAATAATTGTAATATAGAGGCGCTCATAGCCCAGTTGCACTCGGTGATTAGAAACAATCAGCGAGGGCAAGCAACGACGGCGCGGTCAGTACCTGGATGGGTGACCGCTGGTGGCATGTTACCATGAGCGTCTCCGTGATTCGGAGGTCACGTTAAGCAGTCGGTCCCGGTTGTTATCATAGGATAACAGTCGTGAAGCTTAGTTGGAGGCCTTCGGGCGGCTTAAAAACATCCAACGGTAAGATTACGTAGCCACAACGTTGTCTTGCCAGTCCCCAATCCGCACTTGGCCAGCGTGGGGACGTATGGCCTTAACCCTCTCCTGAGAGGAGACCCGAGCCCAGCAGTGGGACATTATGGGTTGTTGATTTGATTTGATTTGATTTGAATTGTAATATCTGACTTCGTTAAATAAAGCCTCAAAATCATTTTTTAATCCGTTTGAATACAGAATACGAACAAACTGGTTAATTATCTTAGATTTACTTAAGAAAAGTGATGCTATAAAATAAATATCTTATTTCTATCTTATTAATATAACAGTTATTGTTTAACAGTTCAAAACTCAAACTATAAAAGCATTACAATAAACAGTCAACCCGAACGCATAAACACTAAGCAAATTGTATTAAACATTATCCAACCTTCGCTAATCAAATTGCTTAATCTGTGTTTATATTGTACCTAGGCATAGATTGTACAACATAGCACGTTGGTCGATTTGTTGATTTGTTGAAGGCAACAATGTTTAGATAATATTTATTTGCAGGATGTTAATTGTATGCTTGTGTTATTTGAAATAAGCTCATTGTTTCGCTAGGCCCCAAACTATCGAAACTATTCCGATAATCCACTTGGCTATTGTGTTTGGACAAAACTCGAAGAAAATAAATATAGGAGAGCGGGTCGAGGTAAAACCCTAAACCGCAATGTCAGGAACAAATAGCGGTAACTCCCGTATTCATGGTTCATGGCTGCAGCCCCGGGTGGAAACCGATAGCAATTACTGGCGAAATTAATATCACGCCCAAATGCTACTCGCTCATTTATACGTATCGAGTGCAATATTGTCTCCTTTATTTGTTGCCGGGACAAATGCTAGCTCGCTCGTAATTTCGCCCTCATTCTCGATTGGTCTACTTCTTATTTAATCTTAACGGTAATTAACGTTTTTACTTATAAATCTTAGGCGAAGCATTCAGGGATTTCGGTGTGCTCGTCTCATGTAGTTTTTCGAGTTATATATATAATACGTTTAAGTTGTTTTGAAATGGTGTATGTATTGGTATGGTTAGTGGTGTTCTAGATTTCATAGTAAAAGCTCCATTTACATTGGATTAAAATTATGATGATGTGATTGCTGTGATCAGGAAACTCATTGGCAAATTAATTGCTTTTAAATTAAGTAATACGCGGCCAAGGCTCATTTGCTTTGTGAAACAGGCATACTTGTGGACTACCATCGGTCCTCAACAGTACATGTCGAGTGTCATGGAGCAAATTGATTTCTTGAAACAAAAAGTTTATGCATGTGCAAACAGGATAAGACGGTACAAAGAACGAGGAGACCGGTTTAATCAGAATCATATTTTCCAAAGAAAAGAGAGGGAGAGAGATGAGAAGAGTATTTATTGGAGGTGGGATAAAACGAGTCCGTGTGTGAGTGATGGGTAGTTAAGGAAACCAGATGAAAAAGCCACAGATACATTTTGGCGTAATATTTGGTCGGTGCCACTCATACAGATGGTGATTGATGCTGGATATCAAACTCATGTGAGTCTATAACATCTAAGGAATTTATTATCATATATAACCCGTTCATTGCCGAATTGGAAATCACTTGGTCCAGACGGTCTGCACAATTTTTGGCTTAAGTGGTTCTGAAGCTCACATGCGTGTCTGGCACCTCAATTTCAGGCAACATTGGTTGATGTCTATCGGACATATCACCTTCCCGGAGAATCTATTAGGCATATTATTTCTGGTTATTCTCGTCTCGCTAATGGTGAATATTTGCACAGGCACAACCAAGTAGCCAGGATAGTATATCAACAGCTTGCCTTTACTATAAACTTATGAATTCAGAGGTGCCATACTACAGGTACGTGCCCGACCCAAATCTCGAGAATGGTCGTGCTACGTTATATTGGGATCGATCTATTATCACAGATAGAACTCTTGTTACCAATAAGCCTGACATCGTGGTGATAGATCGATTAGAGCACCGCGCACTGATAGTCGACATCGCCGTTCCTCTTGACGAAAATCTCGTAAAAGTTGAAAAAGAAAAACAAATAAAACATTTGGATTTACCTCACGAGATTGTCGATATGTGGAAAGTTGATTCGGTGATTATTGTTCTGATAGTTGTGTCTGTTCACAAACTGATAGCCAAGAGCAACAACAACACCTTAAGAGGCTTACGTTAGACGGCTGGATCAAAGGTCTAATGCAGAAGGCAGTCCTCCTAGACACGGCACCTATAGTGAGGAAGTTCGTGTCTTTGGAGTCCTAACCACCGGTTTCTTGGTCCTAGAAAACGAGGTCAGTGGTCTACTATTTTAATATTTTTAAATGTATATATTTTTTTATCTTTTTTATGTATTTAAGAATGCATAGAATTACATTTAAGTTTTATCCAAAAACTTATATTATATAGTATTAATAAGTATAGAATAAACCTTTAATAAGTATAGAAATAAATAATACGCAGGAAGTGTACACTAAGGGATAAATAAGTACACACAAGACAAACTTTTTTTTTTCCATCAAATGTTTTAGCTTAATAGAGAAGTATTATTATCATATTTCCGCGTATTCATTGATATTTATAAGTCACAAGCAGGCTGTCAAGATAATTTTAGGATTGTATGTTAAATGAATTTAATACAGAAATAAAGATAGATAGATATGTAGAAAACTCTTTATTTGCACACTATAATATTACAGTTAAAAGAGAGTACATAAAATGTGAGATGGAGTGTACAAAGGGCGGCCTTATTGCCAAAAGCAATCTCTTCCAGGCAACCCTAAGTTTTATGACCTAATTTATTTCTTTGGATAACTACATTACTGCTGAATTTCTAGTTTGTATGAAAAACTGAGGATTTCCATAAAAACTTTTGGGAACCTTTAAGACGGACTGACCCTTCCACAAATAAAATACTTTGCTGGCATAAAGTGGTATTTTCATATTATATGTACTTTACCAGATTTCATTACTATTCAGTAGATGAGTCAATAAATGAGTATCTTATTTCATATGCATATTGATTATATATATTATATCTATATAGAGTGAATTTGAGATATTTATGTTGGATACTTCCGGAGCTTTTTCATTATTAAATTTTTCAAAACCAAGAGAAACAATGTCATTTTGAACTTAGATATTTTTTTTTAATTCTGTTTCAAACAATTACTATGTCTTAGTATTTGAAGTATTTATTGAAAACATTTTTTATTAAAATAATATTTTAAACATCTGTGAAAATATTACAACACATTGAGAGAATCTCCCAGAATATATTTCCGATAGTGATTCGTCATAATGTTAGCAATGGTTGACATCTGTCGGGCGTGCCATCGTCCCGGAGAATTCCGTAGGCATATTATTTCGGGTTGTTCTCCTCTTGCAAACGCCAAGTATTTGCACAGACACAATCAAGTCAGTGTATTATGTCAATAACCTAGGTTTATATAACAATGTTGTGAATTTATAAGTAACAAATCTCTGTACGAGTTTTGAGAAAGAACAAGAAAACTGTTATTTATTAAATGTATAATAATGAAATTTATACTCTCGCTTGCCATCACTTGATAGAACTTGTTGAAATACTTTCAAAATTTAAACTCATCGTAAATTTCCCACTATTTTAATTATCTTAAATCCTGAAAATAGTGAAATTATTTATTTTACTATTTTCAAGATTTGTGACAAGTGAGCTTTAATATAGAATATATTTTAATTAGTAAAATAACAAGAAACATCGAAAAGAAAAAAAAATATTCACAGAAAGAAAAGTTTGGCTCTCACTCCGAACAGATAGATCCTGAACACAGAATTGAGGATCAAACTAGATTAATATTGACTAATAGATTAAACATTATCGTTCATGATGGTTCATTTTTATATGTATAATTAGGTTTATTGAATATGATTGATTTTTAGCCTACAATTGTAAATGAAAAAAAAAGATATTTCATGTATATGCATTGGAGGTATAGATGGAATAGCTGGCTCTGACTATTAACTGTGTTTTTAAAAGAATTTAGGAATTTGTATTTTATATATGTTGTCGTTTGTGATCTTATAACTCCTAAACAGACTTCAATACATATCTCCTAAAAGGGCTTCATTTTAATACTTATCAACTCCACAGACTATAAATAATGATTTAATTTTAAGTATTTCAACAAAATCTTTTGAAATGGATTTTTCTAACTAATCACAAAAATTTGTTTGCATTTTTCAAAAAAAATATCAAAAATATAAACTAATTCCTATTTACGTTACGGAATGTACTAATTACCTTCAAAAACAAAGCAGTACGTTTCCCTAAATATTCTTTATACAACGAGTAGGGTATAAAATATACCACAGCGAAATTAAGTAATCCAATAATTAATCTAAATGGACCGTACAGCCGAATGGTTCAAAACAATCAGCTTCGCCGCAAAATACGCGCATTAAATGAAGTGAATGGCCGCCTCCGGGGGATCCCTGATAAATTAAATTGATTAGAATCCCGTTCGATACCGGCCGTCGATGTAGCTCGGCGTAAAAATAAAGCTGAGTGAAAAATAACTCATCTAGCTATAGATGGCTCCGATTACTTTATAAACCACTTAGATAAATAATTTATTTTGGGTAGTCATTTAAGATTTATCTTATATTTTTTGGTGTATATTTCATAGTCAGTAATAAAAAACTGCCGTAACTTACAGTTACGAATTTCAGTTCTGTGATATTGACCACTAACCATGAAAAAATAAACCATAGGGAATTGTGTTTCTTAATGGATTTAATAATCCATTCTTTAGTAGTTTAAAACAGGCATTGATATTTTCGCGTTAATTTTAAGGTCATTTAACTTCCATATAAGAAAATGACAAGTTACAAACGGCTAACCTGGCCTTCATATCTCAATAATGTTAACTAAGCTCTTAAAGAAAAGATATTAATTTTAATATAATTAAAGAATGTTGCTTAACAGTACAGACTAAAGAAACTTATAGAGAAAATTCCAATAAATAAATCAGAAGGATTGCTCGGAAGAAGCTTAGTTGGCGATTAAAATTTAAACTTGAATTTCGACGGTTTAATCTCATCATGGCTTGGTTGAATGCATTTTGTGACCTGGTACACACAAAACAATAGAGTTGTATAATCTACATTGACGTAGCGGTGTCTATAGCAGTGCCAAGTGCGCTAGTAGCAGGGGGACTGTCGCAGCCGTTGGTGTACGTCGGTGCGACTCAGTCTTATCGGTCTGAACACACACCCTGTTTATTTATTACCAACCTACTAGTCTAATAGACTTGTAGAGGTATCGCGACTGTTACAAGTTTGGCTGTGATATGCCGTCTGTTGTGAAATGTGCTATAGTTAGTTGGCAAATAGTTTTGTTGTTTGTATTTAGATATATCTATATCTCTTATGTACGTTACACACCGTTATATTTTTATATAATATGTAGGTAAATATTATATACAATAAAACGGTATGTAAAATACTAACTACGTAATACTACCCAAACTAATGAACCCAATGTAATGAATGGGTCAATAGAGTACTAACCTGGGAAATAGCATTATCAAAATTTTATTTATAGCCAAGTTCCAGTTTTTTAAACTTATCCGTGTATATTGTAACCATTTTAAGTAGTTCACTTATGAGGGACGAACCTTTTGTCATGTAATTTTTAGCACGAAGATAAGTATATTATTTTATAGTCTAGTCATTGTCTATAACTAAATAGCTTCACGTAGACAAATAGCTATCTCATCATTGTTTCAAACAATGTGTAATTAGCATCAAGTTTCCTGTCGCCCATTAGAACGACGTTCCATTTCTCTAGTGGATTGACTCTTGGCAGTAACTTGAAGTGATAAGCAGAAACACATTCAGCATCAGTTGGAATTTACATTGCTTAGAATATGGAACTATGCATTAGGATTTCTGAGTTGTTATCTGCCCACTTAAATGTTGTTCGCATTTTCGCCACAAAATGAACCTATAATAACCTTTTAATTTGACAGACAGTTGATTTCATAGACGAAATTGCAAGATGATTTCATAGACGTTTGACGATATACATGTTCATATACAATATATATTTTATTTCAGACTCATCATAGTTTGCTTGAATGTATTAGTTATTTGCATGCAATAAATCATTTTTACCGCATACAGCAAATCCGTCGATTTACCCAATAGAGTGCGATTTGTTCGTATCGCATTACATGAAAGCAAAGCTGACAAAATGTCTATTAAACAATAAAACTCTGCCTAACCAGTCAGGGACTCGTAAGCGTGACTATAAAGAATAAAACTAGAATAACTACTTTCTTTTAAGATATGAAATATTTACTTACCAAAATGACTACTCTGTTTGATGGAAAGCATAAGCAAATTTCAAGAGTGGTGGTCACTATACTCATTGTGAATTCAGACTATGCGGTAATGTAGCAAGGTGACCCACACTACGGTAGCTAAGTGATGCTTCTACATCATTGGGCATGTCTAATACAATAATATTGTGAAAACCGAACTAATTGATTTTTTAATGAAAAGTTATGTTTACTTTAAAGTAAAATACGGCGCAATATCTATACTTTTTTTTTGTTTTTTTCATAAATGACATAATATTCATGTGTATTTATTATTACACTCATTTTAGGTATATATAACTGGTAATGCCACATTAATATTATTTGTTTACAATATGCATTGAACATTGTTTGTGCAATGAGAACAAGGCGAATGTGATAGACCACGCTGTGGACATAGCCAATAATTACATAAGCAACGGCCATATTCTGTTTATTGATGACGTCTCTAGTATTTGTCAATATATTACTATCACCGTAATGTTGATCAAATAATTGGTAAAGTCTGGAAATGTTTGAATATCGAAATACTTATAATAATGAAATTCACTTGATTTAGTTTTTTTTAAGCCAAATCATTTTTAAAGAGTAATATTTAAGATGTTTAGATGGTGAGCTTCAAAGGCATTTAAAGAAAAAAAAAACGGGTTGCACTCCGGGAGTACCAGTAGAAGTTTTCACTTGAATATAAACTTTATGCATTTTTGATATTTTGAAATAAATGAGTGACTAGGAAACCTTTTTGCACGAATTGTTTTGATTATAAGTATAAAAGTACTATCATTTATGTGGTAAAATACAATATTCGTTTGTTGTGCTATCGTACACAAACATGACAATTTATGGTTCACTCTCCCTCCGCCTTACGAACTTTCGAACAAGTCACGTGTCCTGCCGCGAGTTTAATATTTTTACCCACCAAAATCTTACAAATTTTCGACCAGGTCACGTGTTCTGACGCGAGTTTAACATTTTTTACCCATCACCAAAATCTTACAAATTTTCGACCAGTCTCGTGTCCATCCGCGAATTTAATATTAATTACCATCACCAATATCTTACAAATTTTCGACCAGTCACGTGTCCTGCCGCGAGTCCAATATCTTTTACCCATCACCAAAATCTTACAAATTTTCGATTAGGTCACGTGTCCTGATGCGAGTTTAACATTTTTTATCCATCACAAAAATTTCACAACGCCGTTAAAGAAGTTTTCAGTTCAAAAACTTTATTGAAATATGTTTAAGATTGTTTTGAAATGAAATGAGGCCAAATAGTATTTTTTGTGACGTATAAAGATTTGATTTAACATATTCAAGCTTTTTTCATGTTTGCCTTACACGTTTTATTCGTGAGCGTACTGCCAACGTCATAAAAAATGTTTAAAGATTTTTAACTAAACATATATTCATTTATTAGTTCTAAAATTTGGAACCCCACAGATAGAAGGAAATCAAAATTTGTTTTCAATAAACAGACGTTTTTGCATCTAAAATTAAATTACTAAAATACTATTCACTGATATATACCTACGTCATTACTGTAAAATAATGTGTGATTAAAATGAATATATAGACATCTTAATACTTATATACGTTAATTAATATAGCAATTACAATACATTAGGTTCATGATGACATATAATGTTACCATTAACAAATTCAAAATAAATAGTTAAATACCGAAAGTACTCATTTAATAAAATTGCAACACTGAATCACTTTATAAATTATGCATGATATAAAAAAGTGAATCATTTTGAAAACAAATTTGTTTGATAATAACAATGTTGATTGTTACAATTCTAGAATATTGTCCTATAGCTTTAACGTTTAACTTTAAATTCACATATTCATACTTTTTGTGCCAGGTTTGTTAAATGAAACCGATGCATTATGATATTTTCTTTTATTATATCTCAGTTAGGATTTCTGTGATTTTTGTAAATTTGCCTTAACTGCTGTTTTCTTCAAACAACATTTTTTTCATCCCAGGATGGCTAGAAGATATCGTTGTAAGCGATAAGGGAGCCGCGCTGTTTGTACAACGTCATCATTTAACTTTATTAAGCTATTTCTTAAGTGTACAGTAAATTTCATTTATTATGATTGAACATAATATGTACTTTTACTAAAATAATTGAAATAAGCCATCACAAAAAGAATTATAATGTTTAATTACTTTTACCCGCGGCTCGGCTCGCGTGCATGTTGGTTATTGCATTAAAGAGGTGCCTACGTCTTTCCTCAAGAATCAAAGTATCTCCAGGTCAAATTTAATTTGACTGCCTCGGTGGCGCAATGGTAGCGTACGCGACTGCTGTCCATGAGGTCTCGGGTTCGAATCCTGGGTCGGACCAAATGTTTGCATGATCTGCAAATATTTGTTTCGGAGTTTGGGTGTTTTCTATGTATAATATGTATGTATTTACAAAAAAAAATGTATTTATGTATTCATATCAGTTGTCTAGTACCCATAATACAAGCTCTGCTTAGTTTGGGACTAGATGGCGTTGTGTGTTAGATGTCCGAAATATTTATTATATTTATTTAATTCACATCAGTTCAGCGGTTACGAAAGTCATTTTTATAAATTTGAAAATAGAAAAAGAGTGGAAACTAGTAGTGTAAAGGAAAAATAATTATGCTTAAGAAACACTTGCGCCTTGATAATGAAGGTCGTTTCGTTTTTGCGTTAGAAGGTAATAAAGGTCATATTAGAGTAATTGGTGTAATATTCTTTGTTGAATAATCCTGATTATTTTTCTGTTAGCCTTTTAACTATAAAAACGGAAATAAATAAAAAATATTTTGTCATTTGTTACGTAGCTTTAAATCTATAAATATGGGAGCCACGCTTCATCATGCATGGGCCCTGCGCTGTTTCACTGAGTGAATGAGGATACCGAAAGGTCCATACCCCAACTCCTATGGTGTTGCGGATATGCATGGGCGGCGGTAATCGCTTGCCATTAGGTAATACATTTGCTAGTTTGCCCTGATATATAACTAGCAACACCACTGGCCACACGAATTGTTGTAATTAACCAGGAAACGATTCGTCACAATAAAGTAATGCATTCGTAATAATTATTCAGGCGCTTGTAATCTATATACTGTTATGTAATTAATTTGTGGCCTGTAACGGAAAGCTCTTCTCGAGTAGATTAATGGATTGCGATTATTACTAACGCGCACTTTATTGCGATACAACAATGTTTATTGCGATGTCTGCATTTTATGTTTATTTTACAAGCAACCTCGAACTAAAGATCTTAAGAACTACTCCCTGAATATTACAATAAAAACATCATAAAGTAAGGGTGGACCTTTCACTTAGGAAATTAATAAACAGATAATATAGTTTGAAATTCAAAAGAAAATCTTAGACAATAGATATTTGAATAATTGATACTCTAATATCTACATAATAGAAGTACTTGTATTAGGTTAATTTTATAAGATAACGAATAAGTTTATCTAGAATTATTAAGTGATTTGAGTACTTTACCAAACACCTAATTACTTCAGTACCAGACAATATAATTTAAATGTTAATTTTCAATATTACTCACTATCTAATAAATTAGTTTAACATTACTTTATTAGAACTGTTTTTAAGTTTTCAGACAGTCACGAGTCAAGTTAGTAACAAAACAGCAAAAATAAGTTTTGCATTTTCCCCTTACTTTAATAAATTTGTAAAACTCTAATATAATATTTTTATTTTAGTTCTGTCAACAGTAATCACGATGAAATTCTTAATCAGCAGTTAAAATGTTATGGTCTATTTCTCATTCAGGCCGTACGAACTGACAATCTTTGTAGCATATTTATTCAAATGAGCAATTAAACGTCAGTAGTCCTTGCGTGTTAAAGTTATTACTAATTACTTCATTTAACTGACCACGTTTTGTGTTAAATTAAAGTTTATTTTATTATTATGAACATTTAACGTTGGTATACTTGTTGATGATCCAGAGACATGAGACACCGTATATTATGGCTGTATTAAATTGTAGTTAAATAGTTTAATCAAACTTCTGCGATGGTTCATTGTGGGAATCAAATAAATATTAGTATATTTTACTTGAGACTAAACAGAAATATATAGTTATTTGCTACAAATATAGTATAGATTTAACCAGTCTAAAATTTTTAAAACGATGGCTTATGTACATTAAACCGATTAAAATTATTCTCAAACATAACATTGGTATTACAATTACAAAGTTCATTTGCATTTAAAACAAAACAGTCAGTAAATCCAGTCTTATTCATATAGCATAACAACGTATTTTAATAAAGTGAAATTGAATAAGCAGTACAGTAGTTCCGGCGCGTGGACTGCACTAAGCACTATCTAAATCGCAACCTCCGGTAAGGACGGTTGAAGCTTCTCTAACATTATTTCCATTTCACCAAAATACATTAGGCAATAGTTAGCCATTAGGACGGTATTATTTGACCAGGCAGAGGTGGCGTGCTGGCGGGTCGTTATGCTTCTGTGAAATTTACACTGGCAGATACGTACCACGCTACCAGACGACGGTATGATATTAAAACGTCTGCAGCTTTTGTGAAGGAAACTAACTGGAATCGTTTAGACCGAGAGCTTTACCCGCGTTGCAGATAAAAGTTTATGAGTTATACATAAAACGATTTTCAAATCATATTTATAGATGTCGTCCGAACATCTGCGATGGCTAGTTCACGAGGAAATTGAAACCGTCGAGTGCATAACGCTTTCACGAACGATTTAAGTTGGTATTGTGTTCTGGACGCTACGAACGATGCGCTTTTTGCAACGGTCACAAGATCCGACAAAAGTTTATCATAGTATTTTGCATGTATCGCCTTTCGGTGTCTTTTGCTAGAAGGTTGCTATACATATTAGAGTTAAGTCAGAGAGTATGGCTATATTCAGACATTATTAAGTTAAATTTCACACAGTTCCTTAAGATAGGATAGAGAACGAATTATCATTTCGACTGTGTTTAAAGTGTATATAAGTTTGAATGTTATTTAATTTGCATTATGGCCAAAGTAAAGGAGTTAGCGACGTTGAAATAGATGCAAGTGAAATGACGCTCACTCACACACACGCACACACACATTTGCATAAACCTGAGCGATTCGATCCAAGAATAAACACTAAATGAAACTGTTTATGATTTAAAGCTTATATATATGAAATAAATAAAAATGAATCGCCAAATGTGTGTTTCATAAAAAAAAAACTCGGGAACCTCGAGCCATTCGAGCATTTTGGTTTTTTTTTATTAGTTTCGTTAGGGAACGAGAAAGGTGTTAATAGAGAGAAAAAATGCAAAAATTGTGAGGAAAATAGTAAAATAATACTTATTTATTATTTCTATTTTACTGCGATTACGTTTGACAAAACGAAACGCTACTAGCTTTTATATCTCGAAGTACATCGTTTGGAGGAACAATTAGATATAAATATTAAAAATTTAGGCTTTGTCATATGTGGTTAACTTTTTGTAAGCTTTATGTACTAAAATTTGGAATACAGTTGTTTTTTTTTGAAACCAGGTTCTAACATAATCCTCACAGCATCGCACTGCTCCATCACGCTCGGCGAGTCAAAGTTTCTATTGCATCTAAAACATTTCTTAAAATGTATTAATCATAGCATTCTGAGTCACTTTAATATGAAAGTTTCATTGCTATTCCCATAATTTATAATGACGCGTTGTCAATCATGCATTAGGCATTTTGCTTGCGATATCTTACATCGCCATTGACCCTACCGCATGTTTTGTATTTTCTTAGAGGGTTTAAGTTAGTGTATGTCTTGAAAGGTCATCTTCACACTAAAAAAAAACGTATTTTCAAGTACAAAAGATGCTTTGACATGTAATCACTGTATCATTTCGATAAGAAATTCACTTTATTAAAATAAATATTGAAGACAAAATAAGTAGGTACTTAAATTTCCAGCATGAAGAGCAACCACAATCATACTAATATTAACCGTAAAAAGCCATCACTGAAAATGAAACGCTCCTTTAATTTTCTCGAAATCACCCAAGCTCGATCTCGGTTTTAATTCGACAAGGAGAAGCTAGCAATCAAAAGAACTAACGGCGGCTCCAACGAGGCATTTCCATACGCGAGGGGGGCTTTGCGAACGACACGGTATTAGTTCACAACTGATTACATTCCTCGCCGCCTCCGCAGCAAACGACTCACAATGAAGTAGCGACGAATAAACTTCATTACGCCGAGTTAAGCATGGGAAATTATAAGGAGGAATTATCTTCGAATGGCGGTGGTGGCACGTACGCTAACACTTCGGGATTATGGCCTAAGGCACTCGTAGGACACGTCGCCTGCCCCGCTCATTGTCGCGTCGTTCACATTATATGGCTTCAAAGTTAATATGTACGTACCTGGAATGTTTATCGTATTCGATTTAGGGGAGAGACGTCACTGTAAAACACTATTTTTTTGCTTTAGAGAATCGTGTTCGGACGCCATTGGCTGATAAAGAACGCCCTCTCTTGAGAAAACTAAATAATGGCTTAGTAGAAGGCTTCAACACAGGAGATCTAAATCGGCCTTTGCCTCGTACTGAACGCTATCCTTTTGAGAGATTTTGCATCTTTGAGGATGTTTTTCTCGAACGTGTGGTTCGCAGAACTTGGATGTTGCTTGTCTCAATCTGAATCCTTATCCTATAAAAGTTCGATGTTATTTAAGGATGAAACGTTTCTGTTATATTTTGCTCGTTAACATAAGTCATTAATTCTAAACTTTTCGAGGATAATTACATTTGTAAATACCTTCGTATCGTATCACACTAAAAGCCTCGGTTTAATCAATGCTACTTAGTCAGACTAATCTATTAGCCAAATGTGCTCCATAATTGTAAGTAGAAGTTGGTAACTAGGCACGCTGAGCGGCTGTTTGTCGACAAACAGCGATCGTGTTTACCGTCACAAAATAAGTTTTAATTAATGGATTGGCACTTCGAGACACGCATAGCGGCCGGGGACAGTGTTCAGTTACAAACCCTCAACCGGACACTGGTGACCTCATACATTTTACTGGCAAAGTACAGCTATATTAATCCCCCCGAGTCACACAAACCGTTCGTCCTTTAGTAATAAAAATAAATTTCATAATTGCATCAATGGTGGTAAACAAAAAGTTACAACCATACTTTATCAGCGTGTGACACGAGTATTGCACAAGTTTTTATATAAATTCGATGCTTAACTAAGGTGTAAGTATAAAAGCGTAAGAAAAACAATTTGCCAACATAACTAATAACAGGAAGTCACCTCGTTACTCACAAGTGAATGGTAGGTCGCCAATCTCGCGAGCGCGCCCTCCACTTCTCGACTTAATGAATGAGAATAATTTTGCCAAAATACTTCGGAGAGACGGGACACACGCCCCGGGAATTTTTCAATTTGCAACTGACATAATGTAATAAGAGTTACACCGTGAGAATGCCAGCGTAACGTAATTAATAACCTGTAAAATATTACCTGTTACAATGAATTTAGAGGATAAAAGTTGAGTGATAAATTTAAATAACAAGGAGGGCGGCGTGTGTTCGAAACGACTACCCAAAATACTTATGAATAGTTTGTCCGGGTGATAAGTGGGTGTGTCTGGAAGCTTAACGGGAATCGCAAGTTTGTATTCTCCAGCCTAATGAACGCGTGAACGCGGAATAACTTCGCAAAAGCTTGAATAATGTATGCTTTAACGAGATGTTTTTCTTGAGAGAATCTCATTAACCCACTTTCTGATTGTGTGAATGTAAACTTTAGGAAGTTCTTATTCTTTAGTGAGAGGAATCTTTTATGAGTTCGGTAAATCAAATCATCCCCCAAATTAAACCGCCTGTCTTTGTTTGTTTAAATATAATATTCCTAAACATTGCCATTGTTTTCTGAACGTCCTCCATAAATTGCATGAATTTCTGAAATTTTAATAACAATACCCTTTGTATCATATTGGGCCTTACATAATCACATACAGATGACTGGCTAAAATCGAATTCCCTTTATTACGATCATAAAATTTACCGATATTATCTCAAGCGAGCCAACCGGGCCATAAAAGTAATCCTTCTATTTTAATGGTCCTCCAACCTGTGGGATGCAACAATGTGTCCAATTTGCTTCACAGTTATCCGTTTTTGACACTTTCACCAATGCTATACGAGTACACAATTTGAATCCAACAATTTTTATTTCGTATGAGTATTACAATATGTATTCTGTAAGCTTCATCTATTTTCCCTGAACTTAATTTTGCCCATAAAAGAATATTGTTAGTAAACAATAGTAATAAATTAGCGTTACAAGATGTTACATGAACAATGGACTTGTTTTTACGCTGAACTAGAACCAATATAGCATTTTAAATATTCACATAAAATCCTTCGCCCGGCGTTGTTTAATCGGCGCGTTAAATTCGAGAAAAGTCGAGAACACATCAAATATTAACTCGGCTCGAGCGTTGTTTCGACAAATGGGATAATATTGCGCTCATGCATCTGAATCTAAATATGTTATTTTCAGATGAAACCTAACCGACCGTACGGAAACAACCTAGTAATTCGTTCTATATAGAAAATCGAATGGGTTGAAATCGTTCCTTTTTCTTGGAGCCTCTGAATCACCATTAATCAAGTAGAACTCTGAAGTTTCACGCTACCTTCCGAATCTAATTTCGCAAACAAAGAAAACGAAAACCTGTCTACCTTTATCAATCAAAACTGTTTGAAAATTCTATTCCGTTAGTTCGCACTGCGGAGTCGTGCAACGGAGACAATTGGAAAAATGTATCACGAATAAAAAGTCGTATCGGAATGTAATATCGAGGGGACTCGGAATATTCTTGTCAAGTGAAAATAAAGGGTCAGGGAAATACAGTGACAGGTTGTGAGTGGACGGTGGTCATCCGAAACGGGCACAAGTTTCGAATAAATAAACCCGGGAGCAAATAACAACGTCACCTTCACTTGTGTCGTCGGCCGTCATTGAAAAGAGCACCTGGACTTATATGACACATTTCTGACAGAGAGTCGATCCATTGTTAGTCTATTTCATTTACGAGGAACAGTATTTGTCAGACAAGCTTTTGCCTATAGTTTCGATAAGGGATTAGTGATCGTGGTCCACGGTTATAGTGTATAGTTATATTATTGTTTTAAATCGAGGATTCATTTTTTAAGTGAATTTGAGATACTTATTTAGGTGAAGTGTGGTCTAGTTATGATTTCAATTTATGAGCTTGAACTGTACATGGGATTTTATTAGTAAAAATACAAAAATATCTGTATTATAATAAGCATTAACCAACATCATTTATAATTAATAAATAATATAATAATTATTATTTATCATAATTTACAGAAGCTGAAGCAAAATAATCTTGTGAATATTTTATTGAATGCATGTATTATTTTATACATAGAATTTTTAACAACTCATTATATTGAATGTACTTATTGCATGGCGGAAGCGACGACCATATGATATATAATACCCACTTTGACTTGGAAAGGTTTATGTCTTTCGAATGTTGCTATAAAAAAGGTAATACTCAAGTTTCCCAGATTTTTAGGTTACGGGCACGACGAATGCCAACGAGAACGGTGAAAACTTCAAACGTTTACATTGAAAGTGACAGGTGTTCGTACTATCATCGTTTACGATTGTGACTCTTCCAGCAAGCGGTGTTTTACGGTTTTACTTTACCAACGCTAATGTTGCACCAATAAAATGACACTCCAACAATTCCTACTCATGTCTTTAGTTTTACTGTAAGGCTTATAGAATATACTTATTTTATCGTGACCTCCGAATCACGGAGTCGTTCATGGTATCGTGCCAAGAGCAATCACCCATCCAAATAATGACCGGGCCATCGTTGTTTATCCTAGGTGATTGTTTCTAATCAACGAGTGCAACTGGGCCATGAGCGCTTCATTATATAACCAAAGTAGAGTTTAATTAATTTTATTACTAGGCAACTTTCTACAAATTTAACTTAATTCTACAGTAGAAAAAGAGTATTAATTTAATTGCAGTGTTATTATTTAAATTCTGGGGTTATAAAGCAAAATTAGTGGAAATTCTTTTAAGTTCCCGTAAATAAAGGTTAATCAATCAGTAAATATTATAAAAAACATAAATTGGTAGTACCTCAAGCAAAATTTCACGTCTTCAGTTCTTACGTTAATACTTTTAAAAATATTTAAGAATCTGAACCGCATTTCCATCGCATTTGACTAGGCAAACATATCAGATGCGCCCCCACTATCGTTCTGACTTCATTGACTTCTCACACTGAAAAAAGCAATTTTGCTTCAGTCTTTTGTCGTCTAGCATATTAAGGAAGTAATATTATGTAGATAGAATACAAAAACCTTACGGTCATTACTCTCCTACCTATGTTAATTATATCTATATAATATATCTATGTAAATATAATTATACCTTTGTTAATGTAATTATATATATGTTAATAAATTGAGATTTTTTTTTGCAGTTTTAAGTGGAAATTTTCAAGATACAAGTACCACTGCTGATGAACCCCAGGTTTTAATATCTCTTCTCTTATATAAATCTTTTCAATACGAAGTTCATTGATTAGTTTACGGCAAAAACCATTGCTGTGTATTTTTGTTTAATTAATTGTCTTAACTCCGAACTGTTGTAAGTACATTTCGAATTAAAAGTAAAGGATTTCATTAATGTAAGTAAGGGATGTAAGGGGGTGAACCCCTACTTTTCGCCCCAAGCCAACCTTATGTGCACGTGGTACATCCTGCTGAATGACGAACAAGGCTCTGGCAACCGACCGATGGCGGTATACCCATACCAACAGGCGTAGCTAAATGTAATAGGCCGGTGACGGGCAGCAGCGTCACCGGTGCAAAAAACTACGCCCTGCGAACACCAACCCGCCTGCCTAGCATAGTGATTATGGGCAACAAACCTCCATGCATCTGCAACATAATCCACGGCACCCAGTTTCCGGCAGTCTCGCTATTCCTGATCATGGTGGCGATCTTGGTTACGGCGAGGCGGGGGGCGCTAAGAACTATGTATTTCCGTAAGGGAGACCAAAAAACCAAGGTGGCGTTGGTTAATAAGACCCTTGCCAGCAACGTTGTGGACATGTCTAGTGTGTCGAACAGGGTAGCGTACCTCATGTCAAGCTCACTGAGAGATATAGCCTGAAGGTAGTGCAAGTGTACGCACCGGCCTCGGCTCACTCGGACGATGAGATGGAGGATATGTTCGACGACATATCGAGGGTCCTCCATTTCACTACTATGACCTACTACAATGTTGTTATGGGTGACTTCAACGCCAAAGTGGGACTACAAAATTGTGGAAAATCGGTAGTAGGATCTCATGGATTTGGAAAACGAAATCAAAGAGGGCAAATGCTCGACAAGTTTTTCGAGCGAAAGGAGCTGTTCTTGATGAACTCATTCTTCAAAAAGCAGCCCCAAAGAAAGTGGACATGGTGAAGCCCCGACTCTATGACTAAAAATGAGATCGATTTCATCATGATGGCTAGAAAGCACATATTCAGAGACGTCTCAGTGATCAATAGGTTTAACACCGGTAGAGATCACTGACTTGTCTGAGGCTCTCTGAATGTCAGCTTCAAGGCATAACGTGTCCGCATAAAATCTAGGCTCCGACGAACCCTGCTCCAAGTCGCGATGGGGTCTGAAAAGTTTCGGTCAAATCTGGAAAACCGATTTGCTGCCATGGAAACCACAACAGACGTAAACCAGAAACTTGAGAATGTGGTTCGAATCCTCAGGAATGAAGGTACGAGATTTTGTTAAATGCAGCGTACAGGTAAGAAATCGAAATTTTTGGAAAGGAACGACGTGAAAACCCACTTCTTCCTTCGACAAAAAAGCGAACTCTAAACTGAGAGATCAGCAAACTGGTATGACACGACCTCCGATGCTCCAATACCCTTCCGATCAAAAGAGCGATTGAGCAGAATAGGGGGTCAAAAGTATTTGCACAGTCTCTCGGAGGAAGCCACCTGATGAAGTTGACTACAGCAAATGGAGATGTCGTTACCTCCAAGCCAGCCGTCCTGTTTTATATGGCGGTTTGTACGCTTCGCTTGCATCTCGACCTGATCCCGAAAATGAAGACTCTAGAGCCACATTAATACGCAACTACACCGAAGATCTGCACGGACTGCTACACTGGAAAGAACGTGGCATAAATATCAATGGCGAATACATCTCTAATTTGCGATTTGCGGACAACATCATCATCAGGGCAGAGACGCTGCAGGACTTACAACAGATGCTGAACGAACTGGCTGATTCTTCTGTGCGCATCGGCCTATGGATGAACTTGGTCAAAACCTAGGTCATGTTCAATGAACATGTACTACTGGAACCGGTCGTGGAACATGGTGCCGTTCTTGAAGTTGTTCAAAAATATGTGTACCTCGGGTAGACTTTGCAGTTAGGTAGAAATAACTTCGAGGACGAGGTGAACGGGAGAATTCAGCTGGATTGGGCTGCGTTCGGAAAACTTCGTGGGGTCTTTTTATCGTCGATCCCACAGTGCCTAAAGACAAGAGTCTTTAATCAGTGCGTCCTACCCGTCATGACATACGGAACCGAAACGTAAACACTTACGGCACGACTGGACCACAAGAACAAAGTCTTTTTCTTAAATCTGTAATTAAAAACTTACAAATAAGTCTGTATATAAAGTACTCATAGCTTACCTCCTGAATATTTTTATGCTTAACATTATATATGAACATTTCACATTAATTTTGAAGGATCAATAATCGCAATGAAATAGTCAACTGCGATCACCACAGTTACTCATTCAGCCGCATTCGTAAATCGCCTTGAAGTCAACATACGTTCCGTTTTGTTTCATAGTCCTACAGAGAAATGTTAAACAAGCAATATTATGCAAATTGAAGCATGGATGCCGCAAATATAAAAAGCTCTCGTTTGCCTCACACTTTGCATTTCAAGGCTATGCATCCGTCTGATACTGAGATGCCCCTAGAGAAAAAATGAAAACTCAATTTGAAATTCTATGCGTTCTAGAAGCACCTGCGTAAACTCTGTTGCTTTAAGTGAGGAAAAAGAATTTTTGAGTACAAATTAACATATAACTTTAGTAAATTTACTTGATAAAAATATAAAGCAATAAAATATAAAGTCACATCAATCATTGCGTTATTGACTTTTTATGATGTTCGATGAGATGAAATCATAGAATCAAGCAATCAATTCTTGATTAGTTGCAGAATGTTAATATTTTAGTCGGCTTGTTGCAAAACCATTTTATATTTAGAAACAAGTAAAAAAAATAATTGTAAGTTTAATTATAAATAATAGTCGACCGTTTGTACACTCACTACACTCACTGAGAGTTGAAATTTTTGTATGGAATAGGGGCAAAAAAGAAAACAAGTCATCAGAATTTACTACAAAATAATGTTGTCATTTCTGACATAACTATATCTAAAGTAATCGAAATGAAATGAAATCCTTACTATCTTTGAAGGTTTAAGTATATGTGCATAAATTCCGTTTTTATATGTGTGAAAGTAAAGAAGTTCGACGTAGTAACAGAGGGTTGATCTGTAATCACTATCGTTCTTTCTCCGTTATATTCCCTGAAGCTATCATCATGTACGGTATTGGATAATACGATGTTATAAAAAGCCATGGTTACTAAGAAACTGGGGAATTCAAGATTATCCTAAACTTACCTTTTAGTCGTTTGTTGTGTTTCGTGGCTATTAAAACTAAAGTGAAGGAAATACTGTATAAGAATATAAAAAATTGAGCTTTAATTTTTTGTCTGTCACTCTCGGTGTATTAACAATATATGTATGTCTAGAATTTTATTTGCTTCTAAATAACAAACAAAACCTTTTAAAATCAAATTGGTCTGTAAATTGTAAAAAAATTATAAAAATGACTACTACAGTAAAGGCTAGTCTAAGTATGAAGATATGATTTGAATATAATGAATGTAGAACGCCATAAACAGTTTTACAATCCAATTTTCTCTGTATACAACGTACTTTGTAACCCTATCGGAATATCGACGGCTAGATACATCTCGACGCATTTCAAAATCACGTCTTTGGTGTCTGGGAACCCTATAACAAGACTAGGGCCAGTCGAGTGGATTCATACGATGTAGAGCTGATAGCAACAACCGACGTCGGTCGTCAACGTCGCTTTGTCTTGCATACTGACGCTAGCAAACCGAACCATCCGTATTTACATAACAATGCTCCGAAATTGATGCGTACCTACTATCTACGAAACTACCTACGAAATATCAGTGTTATAATAATAAATTATCCAGTGATATTTGTTCAGCTTATAGTAATTAAATTTTAATTTAATGAAAATGATATCATTTTTTTTTCAATCAAGGTATAAGGTATAACTTAAACAATTTTTTTCACTTTCTCCGTCTTTTGAAGTACCTTTATCAAGGTTACAAGATAAATACGTGGTATTTCTCTTCTGAAATTTTATAATGCTTAAAATATTCATTATATTAAAATTTTGTTTACAAACTCATAATCAAAGTATCTAGTCTAATTTAATATTTTTTTTCCAATCAGTGTTTATAAAACTTCGTCATTGATTTTACAAACTACAGTACTATAAAGTTCATTTCAATATTTAAAAATATTTAAACTCTTACTATTTCAACAACTTTTGTATTCGATAGAGAAGTTCTGGAATCCATTGTCCAATTGACAAAGTGCAAGCTCTTTCAATAGATAATATGCAGACGTCTCGATCAAAATCAATTCTGGTATAACATTTCAATGCAAGTTCGGGTCTCAGAATCATAGCTTGATCGTATTATGTCAGTTAGTTCCCCTCGTGTATGAAGCTCGACGGAGCTACTAATATAATAGTCCTATTGTTCGCTACCAAAGATGTTATCTCAGAAGCAATTCAAACAGGAGGAGCTTACGTATTAGCGGAATAAAACGTTTTAAATATCTTGTTAATTACTGAGTCAGAAAAAAATATGTGTATCGCGTAATGCGGTATCGTAGCAGCTTCAAACTTTTTAAATGACGTACAAAAAGTTAAGCCACAAAAATGAATTCTGTCTGAGAGTTACATTTTCCTCGGAGATACCGCCAGTAATCTGCTGAGCAGCAGGAAATCTTCAGCCTCCACTCCTTCCTTAATTAGCAGAATATTTCAGAGAAAAAAAGAAGCAACAGGAAGCATTGCAGAGAGTAATAAAAGGAAGCCGCTCGTGACCGTTATGGCTGCCTAATGGAGTCACGTTATCTGCAAGAGATGAATAAACAAGTTTAGAACGATAATTTAGTTAAAATCAAAATTGATCGCGTAATTTATATTAAATTTAACGATGCTGCCTTTTGCTTTTGATTTTATTTGTATTGCTCGCGTTCTGTTGAAATTCGATTCGAATTTAAATATGGAATTTTACGATTGAATAATATAGATTATTTCATGCAATCAGATTTTGCTATCTTTGCGCATTTCTCTTACCCATTTTTATACCTAGAGAGTTTTTAATATTACATGTGTTATTTTAACCAAATGTGTTATGTATAGATGTAGATCCAACTATGATTCAACTAAGTAATAGTTAAAATTAATTTCTAATTTTTTCCGTCATTACTAGAGGATTATTAGCTTTTCCTTGAGATTACAGCTCCATTTTTAAACAATAATTTCACTTTGAAAAGTACGAAACTTTTAGCAAATCCCAAATGTATTCAATACAATCACGTCACCTAAGTCCCGTTCAAAATAACTTTTTTACAAATTCGACGTAAAGAGACCAAAAAGTGAACTTGATTTGCGACTTAACTTCCATGCTTTGGCATTTAAGTCAACCGTAAAAGCATCGAATAAATTGTAGGTCAGAAGGGAGAGATAAAGCGTAGAACGTATCTCCTACTTTTTTTAACTTATTTTGCGGAATATTGACTTGCTTACTTATTTCTCTCAATTTCATGTCCTTTTGTAGTTGTTTTTTTTTTTAGTAATTTAGAGTTATCGGTCCTATGCTTGTGACTGTAAGTGACATTAATGAAACTTAAAAATATGGTTTCGTATCGGAAATTAGGTTTTATGCATCGGAATTATTATATTCTGAAACCTATTATGTTTAAAAAAATATAGTTACAGCCATTGAATTAATTAACATTTACAAGTACTTAGTTACAAGTACAAGTACCAATTAGGATTCCGTGTTTTATTCCAGCGTCCACTGTGACTTCAAATAGCATTTAGTTACATTTATCTTTATGTATTTATTCTCACAATTTTTAAATTCATATTACACTAGCTGAACCACGCGAATTCATCTGCGTCTCCAATTGCTCGAAGCATGATGTTATAACAGCTTGAATTTACCATGAAAAAGTCACTCTTAAATATAGACATCGTGGCTCTTTTTAGCACTCTTAAAGATAGACAATTCTCACATTCATTAGTTTTGAGACACCTAACTGTCCACGCAGCGCATATAATGTAAGCTCTCAAAAGGAATAATGTTCCCCATTTTACAATTTTTTTTATTGGTACTCTGCTATTTTGGTCATACAATAATGATATCTGTTTTGTATCTTATATCCTATAGTTTTCCTCAATAATTAGGCCATCTAATATTGAAAGTTTTTTTTTAACCAATACTGTCTAAAAATACTCCTCAGCCTCACTCCTCTATAATATTAGTACAGACATTAGTAAACCTGAGGCTCAGTGATACAGAAGTATCACCAGGCAGTTATAGTGTGGGCCACCATGCTACATTGTTGTATTCTCTAAATTCGCATGAGTATGGTGACCACTACCCTTTGGTTCTGTTGAAGCTTTCCATCAGGCAGAGCAGAGTCTCTAGAGGTAGGTCCATATATAAAATTAAATATATATAAAAATCAGACTCCGTCTATCTTTTATATTTACACATTAATTATTTCAAATATGATATACCTACTTACATGTTCCATGTGTGTATATCCCTTTTTAAGCAATAATACATACAATAGATTTTTTTCAAGAGATAAATTGTATGAGAGGAATGGTATTAATATTAAATATTGTGTTTGACTTGAGGAACAATTTATGTTGATCTCAAAGTAGGCTTACAGAGCTTTACTTTCTTAATTTAAAATTCCCATTTTATATAATATATTTTATATAGTAATGAGGCTTTTATAAAGTTATATTTTCATTCCTACTTATTCTACAAGTTAAACTTTTACTAAGACGAAAACTAAGAGACCAACCATTGACCACTCCATTCAAACGGTCAATTGGTCAAACGAATTTCTACATCACTTTTCTGAGTAAACTAATCCTCATCAATGCTTTTAGGAGACTGGTGTTAGTCAAGATCTGCATCTGTCAAAATGTTATATCAGTTGTAATCCGCTTCAAAAAAAGAGTTTTATACATGTATAAACATTAATTTTTTTTTACAAATATGTTGAAAATAGTTTACATCTAAAAATGTGTGAACAAATATCGCACTGTATTTAAAATCATGTTATTAAAAGAAAAAGTAGCTTTGTACACTCGATTTTAAACAATTCTGAAAACATTTTTGAATCGGCAGAGGTTACTTTCTATTTATTATCATTCAAATTTAAGAAAGCAAATAAGACACGAAGAATACTCGTTTAAGTATGCAATATGTAAATTTAAAAAAAACCGGTCAATTGCGAGTCAGAGTCGCGCAACGAGAGTTCCGTACGAATCTGTAGGTATATTATACGATATAACTTAAAGTTTATGCTTTTCGCAATTTTCCCTTTATCTGTGCTATAAGACGTTGCTTCTTACTTAATTTCAAGAATCTAAGTTCACGAAAAGCACCCCGTAGGTTTGATTCCCTTGCTAGTGTCGAAACTTTGCATCATAAACGGCTTATTATATAATGTAAATAAAAATTTATGCTTTTTCACAGTTCCACGGAATGGTAGACCTGAATATTTGATTTGAATTTCAGCTTAATACCTCCACGTGTTCCTGACAAAAAGGGTCTCTACAGGCGTACAGACCTCTTGAGGTACGGAAACCTAAAAACAATTACCCCAACTGTTACGCTAGTCTTCTTAAAATAGGTTAAAAGTATACTCTTACCAATTTTGTGCAAAAATAATATTATATCTACAAAATATAATTCAAGTTTAGCTTTTCCTTATCGAACAATCTCTGGCTTTTGTAAATCAAGAAACCTATGTATAAACACATGACATTTCCTTTTTACAAAGTTCGTAATTTCGTATTCCATAGGGGTACATGAAAGTGGACACGGAAGTATAGCAAGGAATATTGGATAAGTAAGAATATTTAGACTTCTTTACGGTACAATCAACAACAACATATTATGATATTTCGTTGTAAATTAATATTTTAGAAAAACTATATTTTCCTAGCACCGATACCCGTTTTCACGAGATTTTTTTGTTTTTAATTACTGACATTATTAGATTACACATTCATTTACACTTCATCCAACGCTGAATGTTATACCTGGGTTCCAGAAAATTTGTTTCTTCCGTATTGGAAACAGCTTCATTTGTAAACAAATGAAATTCACATTATTATTGCTACAATATTTACACAAAAGCATTTTTTGCCCGATAAATAGTCAATTCGTGAAGACACTTTACACTGACGTTGCAGACTTAAATCAAAGGGTAAAGATTTTTATTTAAATGTCTACAATGTGCAACTATTATTGACGCTTATAGATATTGGGTTGTTTATAATCATGATTACGCAAAAATAAACAATAATATATATAGAACTAGTACAATCTTTTAAAACTTAGGCTAATAAACCCTGGAACAATTACATCCTCAAACAAGTATTGGAAATAATAAATAAGTAGTGCGCGTTTTTTGTCAACCGTACAAGAGCAATTTATGTGGTTGATACATATAATTATATAAAGGGTCACCAAGAATTCGTATGATAGAAACAAATATTTTGTATGGTTACATTGATAATAATAGTTTTGATCAACACGCGCAAACCCATAGGAGTGTTTAAGTTTATGATAACTGTACAACAAAATAAATTAGTCAAAAATTTGTTTTATCTCGATAGACAGTTCAATTAGGCCTTGGTTGCTATTAGGACAGTAATGATAAAACTGCTTTATAGGTCTATTACTGTCAATCTACGTAAAACTTAGCACAAATCCAATTTCATTAAAAAATCACCTTACTGAAGAAGTTCACCTACAAAAAATGGTCTGAACGTTACAAAATTAGCCGTGATTTGATTTACGACTCAGATAGGTGGAACGAGCGTTTAAAATACCAGAGGTCTTGTTAAAGTATCGACATTTCACACTTTCATAGCGTACTTAGTTTGAAGCACCACGACTAAGACATCTATCTGAACTTCATCCTCGAAATGAGTATCGGAAATTTACATCAGCTCGTAATACCGTACCGGCTGAGCCTTTATTGTAAACGCCGTAATTTGAATTTCGTCTTTGATATTCAAATGAACCTCTACTTAAGACACTGCCTTAGTTATTTGAGTTTTTGTAAAGCAATCAAGTTTGTTTATAGGAGGCCGTGTAATTGTAAATCTCGGTCTGTGGTCTTAATTAATGCATAAAATCACTTTCAATTCCTTTGATGAGACACTCCTCTATAAACTGAAATCAGCGAACGGAAAATAGTTCACCTTTTTTCCGAAATTTATCTTTTATGCTACATAAAGTCCATGCGGGCTTCATATACGAATCGAATCGCCTTCAAAATTGTTACCCTGCAGTAGACGGCCTTACACACACACGCTTACGCATACGAAATGCTGTATGGGTTTTTCTATACCTTTCTGCAATTGATGGTTGAATGATTTATGTTGCAACAACGTGACTTCAACTCTTTACGACGTAAAAGGGCCTTTGTCATAATTCTGAGGATTTATTGATAAACACATTTACTGTCGTGCCATTCTGTCATGTATGTCTAACATTTACAATTTAAGGTTCTTATTTCTATGCGAATAACAGTTTGCGTGCCTTCGATCACTTTCCGTGTTGTAAACTTTGCATTCCGGCTATCTGTCGTAAGATCGAATAGATATCGATTCGGTATCAAGAAGTCACGAATTTCACTGTAACATAAATTGCCACAAACGTGAAAACCTAAGGTGACGTATAGAGGTACTGGATTCAAAGGTGATTTTATTAGTTAACTAGGTAAATAAATTAAAAAAGGAAAGTGATAACATCGTTTTGATTTTACATCTCACTGTCGCTGATGAGAAAATTAGATGAGAAAATTATATATGATATTGCTATCGTTGTTAATAAGTATCGGGATACACTGAAACAAGCGCTCATTAGTAAAATGACTGTATATATTTCTTAATTTCAAAACATCGTGGTCGTAATTACAAAGGAAGCGAAGCGAAAATATTGCAAGCTCAACAACGTGTCGACAAGGCGTCGCGTTAGCACGTTAGCGTGCATTCTTTGCCTGCGTTCATTAGCATAACAAGTAGTTTCGTTAATCAAATGTACGAAATTAATAGCACAGTTTAGAGTCGACGTTCCGCCTGGCAATCACACGCCCATTACAAATTGCGAGCAATTACCGTGAGACCACCCTCCCCTTACCCTTTGGGTTCGTGACGATATTTTTTTGCTCTCATATGGAAAATATTCCATAATAGTTGGTTTAAGTACGTCATTATTAAATAGTTCAGAAGTAATGCTATTTTAATATGATTCAGTACTTACTTACACATATACCATGACAAACGTATGCAACCGAAAGTTCAAAATTAATAATTTAATAAATATCTTACATTGAATTTTAATATCTAATTTCGGCTAAATCGACTGTCGAAATTATTCCCATAGTGTCGATAGCCGATTTTAGTCACGACGGCTAGTATAAACGGAGACCAGTCAACTACGCAGGAGAAATTATAGTGCACAAGTGTTTCTGCAAACACAGATGCACTCTCTGTCCCCTTACTCTAATAATCCGATGGGACGTTAATCCGATAAGATCAGGTACAGGACCCATGGCTTTTGGTGCTCTCTTAGACACGGAGGTATTGACGCCAATTGTCAAACTCTGGGCTGCTAATAAGCATTTCTATAACAAAAAAACTTAATAATACTTTAACCAACACGGTAATCGAACCTGAGACCTCTTGAGCACACGCATACGCTACCCACTATCATCACTTTAAAGATATTAAGGCCGAGACTGGAACAAATACTCAATCACTTCAAATAAAAGTATGATGTGAAAGTTTTAATGGAGACTGAACAGTGTCAAGCTTCGATGTAACATGAAACATTATCGTTATCTCTAAAGAATCGTAAAGAAAGAAAAAATAAATTAGATGGCCTTGATTCATATCAAGTTTATCTAATTCAGTCAGAGTTCATATAAATACACCAAAGGAATATATTAGAATCAGCAAGGCCCAACTATTATAGGCTCGCACTTTGTTACCACCTGACAAAAGATTAGTAAGTATTTTTTTCAGGTGGCCAAAGAAGTGTGAGAAACCTAGATACTTGTAGGTTTCGATGGCAGATAGAGATCTGAGTTTTGTAGAATCTAGAAGCTCTATTCATTCAGATTCTACAATCGCACCTTTCTTGACATACACGACTACACACTTGTCTACACCAACTGCCATCTTGATATAATTACTAAAGTTTTCAGTAACCTTTAGTTACGCTGTCAATTGTAATTTAATGGGGGCAAGTAGTTTCAAAGGATCCGAATAAAGAAGGTGAGATATAGCTCGATCATCTTTCTGCAAATTAATGCCTCCAGACTGTCACCTTGAAAGATTATTATTATTTTGAGAGAAACTAAGAAATTTGTAGTATTTAAATGTAAGTTTACATTTGTTTCTGCGAAGCATCAGCAAAACCAAGACGCCAATACTAGTACGTAGATTCAGATAAATTTATTTTTACTCACTCAAAGGTGTATAAAGCTTACCATTCCTCATCCTTTGAATGATGTTATCGCGATTTCCCAAATGTTTCGCTCTTTTTGATCTAAATTCTTTATACTCGTATTTGGCTTTGCATTTTGCCTTTTCCTACCACACATCACGATTCTTTTGTGGTGCGATAAGATTTACAAAAAAATCGAATAGTTATTTTTGCTACTGCACAGTAAATAGTGGAAATTCTTTATATAAAACCTTTCTTTTGTTTCACTAACACGTTAGTCTGTTACAAGTGCATTTTGTTGGCTTTCATATGTTTTCACAAAGTTTTATATTTTACTCAAATTACTAATACAAATGGAACTTCATTGAAAACATTTCTTTGATAACAAATAACCAACATACATGCGATCTTAACTCAATCTTTATTTGCAATGAGAGGGCCGCAATCTCATTAAAAATATTAAACAAAATTCAAGTGAAATCTTCATGTTATTAAGCCGTACTTGTCATGAAATTTATTCACGGTAAAAGTTCTTAAGAAGCCGCTTATTTCGAGATAAAAAATAATAAAGATATTCATGCCTTCAAAATTGACTAAATCTTGAAAAAGAAAACTTTAATTAAACTTTCCAAAATCATTATCAGATAACATTATTCATTAATTTTAAATGATCTCAGCCGAGCCGATGCCTGATAATTTTTGCCGAGTTCCAAAAAGACAGGAAATGACGTAAAATTTATCTTCGAACCGGAGGAATTACTTTCTACCAACTCTGCAAAGAAATGTAAATCTGTAGGTTTATAACTTCGAGAGAAAATTGTTTTTTTTTCTGAATTGAAATAATATTAGCTTTTGTTGATGCGGCAACTTTTCTTTACAAACGTTATTAGATGTTTTTTTTAATGTGACACTGCAAAATGACTCATTTCTGATAGAATCCCTCCGGTAGGTTTTCATTAATAAGGACTTACAGAGAGTCGACAAATATTCCGCGGCGCCCCCGGGTATTTATTGAAGGGACGGTCAGCTATAACCCAAAAAGAATATAGCGCATTCAAATATCAACGAAATTTATCAACCTCCTAGCATTGGGTCCAATACGTTTGGGTCGTTTATGGCATATTACGGTCATAGACTCGTCAGCTCTCTGCCGGAAAAGTCAATTTGAGCAAATTACAGAACAGCTGAGAATTTTACTAAAACGTGCATGTTTATAGATGTTTCATGTGATATGAATAATGATCAAAAAAATTGTTGAAAGCACAATTTTAACTGATTTAGTGAGGCCTGAATTCTTTAATTTATTTTCTTTATTGCAAACTCTCCACACAGTTTAAATTTATATATACAACTTAAATCTTAATTTTTCAATAATAAAACTAACAACTTTTAGTTTTCCAGATGTATTATATGATTGTTAAATATCACAAAAATATTTTGCAAATCTACAGTTTCGTGCAATTTGATGTTAATTTGTTTATTTATATAAAGTAAAGTACATACGAAAACAAATAAGTTGCGTCTGAAAGTATAATTTTTATTTCGGTTGCATGTCATGAGGCCGTTCGACAATCTGACGGAATGTTCTGCATAATATACAAAAAAATAACGCCGAGGCTGTATAATGTGGATGGTGCCTAAGCGTCCACTGAGTGGGTAGTGTAACTCCATGGGCGCGTTTCGCGACGATGTTCTATTACAAAAGGGAATTGGATCTTGATTCATTGGTTCGGAAAATCGGCAGCGTACCTTGATAATTTCATTTCTGTACAATTTGACCGCGTCCGTGGTCAGACGATTCTTGGGGGCCTCAGCGGACCCGAACACAATACAGAGACTCCCCTACGGTTCTCACACACAATACTAAGCTTTTATTGCCTCCTTTTACAATCTCGCATTACCTCCAAGGCTTCGTCGCTACTGGGAATCAGTTTTGTTATAGTTATTTCCTTTTGAACAATTTTCGTGTCCATCAAGCTTCGACACTGATCAATGTTATTCTACTTAGCCGTAATCCTCTTTCACGCTTTTAGTGAAGAGGATCTTAAAGGTTTGTAATAAAATACTCGGTATTGGTAAGGTGACTAATCACACTTCAACTAGTATAGATCTTAATGTGTTGAATGGTCATTTTTCCACTCCACCGGTTTGTATCGATGTGTCTGATAAAGCATCTACTCTCAGTTATCTATCTAGTCTTCCTTTGCCTCAATGTACCTCATTTTCTTTTCACCCGGTTGCAGATTGTGACGTTAAGAGACATTTCCTATCTATCTCCACAAAAGCGATAGGTGACGATGGAATTCAACAGCAAATGTTGCGGCCAATTCTAAGTGACCTCCTTCCAACTTTCACTCATATAATAAATTTTTCTCTAAAGGAGAACGTGTTTCCATCACAGTGGAAAAAAGCTCATATTATCCCTCTCCCTAAAATAGCTAACCCATCATCAGTATCTCAGTTTCGTCCCATATCGATTCTCCCGATCCTTTCCAAGGTGCTTGAGAGGATAGTTCGACATCAACTGAACAATTTTCTCTCCTCTAATGGCCTGTTGAGCCCATACCAGTCGGGTTTTCGTACTAACCATAGCACTGTGACCACATTAATTAAAATAACAGATGATATTCGACTGGCTATGGAAAACAAACAGCTAACAGTACTGGTTCTACTGGACTTCAGCAGCGCTTTCAATTCTATTGATTTTGAC
>PKRV01000040.1:640138-780134 GCA_003709505.1 Hyphantria cunea
CCAGTCCTTCTCTGAGTATGTTCAAGAGGCGAACTAGGGATTATTATCTGTCCCTACAATAACCGGATCGTTATTTTATCATATGTATTTGTATATATGTATGTGTGTATGTATATGTATGTATGTGTATATATGTATATGTATGTATATGTGTATGTATGTATGTATGTATTTGCGAATGAATATCGTATGTGTTTACTAATATGCATAAGGTATTCAACTGTAGTTATAAAATCAATGTCTATAAATCACTATTATTATCTTTTTAATTTGTTATTATATTCGTTTCTTTTAAATACGCATAACTATGTCCTTACATTTTGCACTATCCTCTGTTCACTCAGGGTTTGCTGGCAGAAAACTCAATGTTGAGTTAAGCACGCCTTTTGTACATGACACTTCCTTGTATTTTGTTCATACTTGTATTTTCAATGTGTACAATAAAGAATAAATGAATGAAAATGAATGAAAATATTTCATCACTTTAAAAGCGTAACTCGATGTTAGAAGATAAAATCTAAAATGCATTCCAGAATTAAACTCACTTGTACTTGTTCTACTATTTTCATTAAATTCAATCCTGACCTGAATTATTTGAGATTACTGGTTATTTGAAAAGTATTTACATCTAAAACCACGCAACTGTGGTTACATGGAAATAATAGTGTCAGTGCAAGGAGCTCGCCCCGAAAATAGAAGGAAATTGTTTTTTGAAATCCAACACTGCTTGGTTATTTGGAATAATTATTAAAAATATAAAGTTAGAGGCACGATAAAATAAAAATACATAATTCATATAACCTTTTTTTTAATTCCATTCCAATTTTTTTTTGTGTAAAACCGATACTAAACAAAAAGTAAATTAAATAGATATATCTTACCTATAAAATTCTCGTTTCGCGGTGTTTGTAACCAAACCCCTCCGAAACGGCTAGACTATTTTTTATGAAATTTCGGGTGCATACCGGATAGGTCTGAAAACCGCCCAACGTCTATTTTTCATATCCCTAAATAGTAAGGGTGACTCACCTCTATTTTTTTTTATTTTTAGGGTAAAACAACGTTTATTAAAAGCTAAATTAATGAACAGTAATTAAGATCATAAATCACAGCCTGGACCAATATTTTTTTTAAATATTTCAATTACACTAGTAGTGTTTCGGGGAGAATTCCATGCACTGACATACTGTTACTTCCATAAACCCACTGTTGTGAGGGTTTAGATGCAAATAATTTTCAAATAAACAGTAAGCTTTGATGATTTGCCATAAGATGGAACCGGCCAGAATTAAAAGATTTAAAACAGTGGAATAATAGAACTTAGTTAAATTCTAAAGTGAATTTTAACAGGTTTCATCAAATGTGGATAATCGAGAGTATAAAATCTACAATCTACAATTCTTTACGTCAGTAGCAACAAAAAATATCGAATTAGAGGCTAGCATTATCGCCGATTTGTGCGCCGGCACGGACTTTCGAATCCCCTTTCGACTTTATCACAGACAGTATTGGCGCAAATACAACGCAGCAATACTGTAAATACACTTGCTGGCGGCACAAATTGATAAATTTGTAAAATTCATGAATATGAATAAGTGTTCCGTACCCGTGAATGGGGCATCAATTATGCAAAATATACTCGTATTGCATTGATCGGTCGCCCGATCACGCCATACACTGGCTAGAGTTCGATCCAGTACGATTGTTACAATCGATATCTCGTATTCATCAACTGCCGAGTTATATCGATACTCATTTAAATGGCCTCCCTTATCACATATTGGCAATGTTCATCCAACAATGTTCACGTAATAAACGTAACAATGAATGTGACGGTCCGATGTGATCGCTTAAAGTGTTACAAATAACTGTCAAAATTTGAAGCTGAATTTTCAACTTTATTGTCTTAGAAATACGAATGTATAGGTGACTCTGCATATTGCCATATTTTTGGATGGTTCAATTTACTCCGTTTTATTAGGACTATTAACACCAAACAGATCAAATGTGTAAATGTTTCAATTAGAAGGCACCGTTAAAGTCATGTATTTCAAACAAAAAGTTTTACAAAAAAATAAGAGACAGATACACATGTGACGCAATTTAATCTATACATTCAAAATTTCCTCTCAAAGAACGATGTTAACTTCAAATTACAGAGGACAGCATCAGTGTGTGCCACTGGTTAGTAGCCTCCTTCCACTCAAAGCTTTGTGGTGCAGCTTGTTTTTCAGCTCAGCTAGCACTCTATTCTTTCTAAAGTCCAAATTGGATACCTACACTTGCAGACGTTTACTAAATGTTTTTGAATCACTTGAAAGTCATTCTTTAAAAGATTGTGTTCTCAATAGAAATAGTTTTTCTTTGAAAATTTGATTTCTATTTTAGATTATTTATGGAAATGTTCAAACACTCGTTATGACCTCATTATTTAATTCCTTGTTTTGTATTTATTAATTTTGTATTATAACAAACACAAAAATCTGTAAACATCAACTTTCTTTTAGTTTTGCGCTCACATATGCGCACAGACATACTCACATAGAATAGAAAATTCGCAGCCTTTCTGTCCTCTCGGAAGAAGAGAGGAAGGTTGGGCTCCTGTTATCTTATTTTCTCAGTGACATCCAACGATATAATTGCTTAGCACCTTTTTATTGCCATGGTATCACTCCGGTCGAATCGAATAAGAAGTATTAAAGTATTCATTTCTCTCACATGGACTCCGGACTCTGTTAAAAACTACATTGACGTCATAGTTGTAATGTATATATCTATGCGATACTATGTTATGTATATATCTGGTGACATTGAATGTTAACTTAAAGTAAAATCGTTAAAATTCAACTGATGTGAGTAATAGTGTATTTGACTGCGTCAGTGGCGCAGCGGTAGCGTATGCGACTGCAGTTCGGTTCGATTCCCGGGTCGGATCAAATGTTTGTATGATCTACAAATGTTTGTTTCAGAGTTTGGGTGTTTTCTATATATGATATCTATGTATTTACAAAAAAAAGTATATGTGTATTTATATAACTTGATTAGTACCCATAATACAAGCTCTGCTTAGTTTGGGACTAGATGGCGTTGTGTTAGATGTCCGGAAATATTTATTTATTTATTAAATATTTCCTATGGCCACTTTGCCTTAACTTTTTTTTTAAATAATTAATGCTCACATATCAAATAAATATGATGAAGATGAGAAATTCAGCATTGTACTTGTCTTGTCGAAATATCAAAATCACCGCAATCACTTTAAATACTAGCGTGTCGGTATTTGCAAAAATTTGTAATTTTTAAAATACATGTACACGGACGCGTGCATTTCCCCAATGAAAGGTTCTCTTGCATTATTTTGCTTGCAAACGTTGAAAATAATTTACACCAAAAGATCGCCTGCATTTTACATAATTATGCAAGCAAACATAAACTTTATACACGATAAAGTCAAATTTATGTATGGTTGTAACGAGTTTTATTTAAAGATTATATATATTAATAATATTAAAACATGTAAATCGTGACATTTTCCCAATATTTTATAAAATTATATTTTCAATCATTAAATTATTTCAAAAGAAAACCCAACTGCGACAATGTCTGCCATCTGTATTAAATTATTTTTTTGTATTTCGTTTCTTAATTTTGATGTTTATAGATGCGTCTTAGTTGTAAGAGTGACACTGGGTCACTCTCAAGTTTATGACGAATCTATTGGCACCACTCACATATTAATACGAAAAGCCGCTAAGGCTCTAGGACGTGCCAAATAAATATACATACACACGAAAAACATAACCCTCCTTCTTTCGCAGTCGGGTAAAATAACCCGAAACTTTTTTATTTCGTTTTTCTTTTAATTTTGTTGGACCCAGTGTCACTCTTTCGACTCTAAGCTCTTGGGCTCTAAGGTATGCCACAGAAATATACACATATACATACATACATACTTACATACATTCGAAAAACATAACCCTCCTTCTTTTGCAGTCGGGTAAAAATGAAGGCATTTACTTACTCTGTACTAAAAATAACTACGATATCATTATTTTAATTAATTGAGTGGAATAATTTTTTAGATAAAATGTACCTAAAGAACATAAGAGCTAATACGTTTATTGTCGGAGTTCATTTTCTTGCTGGAGTTTTAATTCTTCTAACGCTTTACGTAAATGAAAGTTACGACGAACAATATAATTTTATGATCTCTAAAAATACTCTCTTAAAAACGGAGATTTACATTATAACCAAACAGTAATCACAGAATCAAACAAAATATTGAAGTGGTATTGAAAGCAATTGGTTCATAAAAGAGAGGCAAAGGGCTTCAGCAGTCTGATATACCCCCATCGAGCCAAGGCCGGGATTTCGGCACGTTCCGTCAATAATTTTCTTGAACATCACAGATCTCGCTCGAGAGTAAATCGAGGTGCAGTAAACATCGAATAAAGCGACTTATCTATAAAATATCATTTCTAGCTCTTTTGTTTTTCCATCGAATCCGTTCCACAAGTGGGCAATAATTGAAAACGAAACTGTTGTGCACGCGGGGGCGGGATCGCGAGACACAGTATAAAGGCGCTCAGAATAGATTGAATGTATAAAATTTTCAGTCGAAATTCGCAAGAACCGCCGCTGCGGGAGATGCTCTGTATCTTTTTACTTTGTAACCTTACTTTTTATTCCATTAGCGCGCGTGTGGGGCCCCTCTAGCCAAATATTGTCGAATAATAAAAGCTGTTTAGTAATGATAATGCGGAACGCATCTCTGGCTACACTGACCTAACTGAATTAAACTTCTGCAATATGTATTTCATGTTGTTGCTCATATTACTTTAATTTGTTTCTAGTATATTCTACATTTTTAGTACATTCTGCTACATCTGTTTTAATTGTAAATAATATAGCAAATTAGAGACTCAACTACTAAACAAATTTTAATTTCACCTATCATCAAGAAGAAAGTATTATTTCTCCGGGAAATTTTACACAAGTAAAATCATGAAAGGCTTGCATTTTTTAATAAGAAAAATTTAAGAATAAATGTACAACCATTTTTTTCCTTTTTTTTTAAGGCAGCTCTCGCAATAGGCATATAAATTCCTGTGACGCGGGGATCTTTACAAACATACATGAAACGGACACAAAGTACATCCAGACTTAGAACAACAATTTATGGATCACACAAAGTGTTGTCCCATGTAGGATTTGAACCCACAACACTTGGCGCAGTAGGAAGCGGTGTGGTGACCACTGAAACCACTAGGCCAACCGTGTAGTCATTGAATATAACATGAAAGTTTAGTTACAATAGCTGTCTGGTGAAACTTAGTAGCATTTTAAATCCAGAAAATGAAAAGGGTTTTAAATTGTGATCCTCCTTGAAGCTTTTTCTTTGCTTTATATGCGCATTGTACAACGCTATTGCTCTAACACAAAACTTTTTATTTCCGTTTATAGCGAGTCAATCGTCCGCGAAGATTTTTCAGGCAAACTTTAACAGTGGAGGCAATCGTTTCTGAAATTCGAAAATGAAATCGTTCCGAGCGTCGCCAAGATTTATCGATGGATGTTCGAATTTACTTTGAAACTTTCGGGGTATAAAACTTATGACACGTAATCGCATATTCCAGTCGAGATATCTGCGAAAGGGAATCTTCTGGAAAATTAATCTTGTTTCTTGTATTGTTTACCCTGTTCGGGAGGTGCGTACTACTTGCTCCCACTCTATACAAAATGTACAAGCGTGACATAACAAAATAAAGCATTTAAATGGAAATGCGAGAATTATATATATATATATATAATATTGAGGTAGGTAGGTGAATCCTAAATATTTAATAAGCATCTCTCACACTGAATCTTATTGTTTTCATTCGTGCCATATGATTAATATTTAAGAAGAGTGTAGCATAAATTATTATTTTGATTCGAATTCACTATAGTATAAAAGAATGCAATAATACTAACAACGGTTTATTTTCTTTGCAATTACTCTCCCAATTTAATAAGTTATTCGATTGAAAACCTGTTAATGTCCAATTAGTTTTACAGCTTAAATCTTTTGACTGTCTATGTGGCGACTTCCACATACAGTGCACCACAAATATACTACAGCGCCATCCTGCAACCAAAGAAACTACCAATCCTGCATCGCGCAATAGAAGTTCTCGCGCCGATTAACGTATTTAAAACTTCCGAACATCAATCGTTGGGCAGTGGCCCGCCAGGATCACCTCGCTTGGTCGGCGAATCCACCCAGTGTGTTGGAGGGACATGATATCAGTTACTCTACAGTCTATAAATAAACAATAATCGAATATGTTAAGTAAATACTTAGAAGTAATATTGCAAGAAGATCTATTCTAACATAGAGAAGGAAGTTATTTTCCATATCGTCCAACATTAATTTCTGCCGTTAAATGTATACGGGATATTCATTGGAATAAAAATTAATTTATTCGCTATCTAATTTACTTACCACGTTTTTGACTTTTACCCGACTACATCAAAGTCCAAGTAGGGTTATGATTTTAGTTGGCTACGTATATATGTATTAAATCAAATTAATTCAAATTCATTTCTCTCAAAAAGGTACATAATCTAAATACATATAAGCTGCATAAGTTAAAACCTTTATGAGAGTTGGAGTCCGCACTAGGGTCTAGACCCTAGTGCGGATGCGTCATACAGGTCTAGACCTGTATGACGGATCTACATGCATGTTCAACTGTTCTCTCATAGCTACTCAACTACTGGACAAATGAGGTATTGATAGAAAGGTCTTGATCATCCGCTGGTTATAAGCTATATGATGTGTTACTGAATCTAATGTAGCGTCGTCTAGCGGTCACAAAATACTGTGTTAAAAAATAAATTTGAAATAAAAATGCCTTGCTTAGTATCATTAGTAAGGGCATTACTTGTACATTTTAAAAATATATATCTTTTATCTATTTCAGTTTTTACCTTTTTTTATTTACAATATTTTTCACTGCCTCGTTGGTCTAGTGGTTAGTGTAAGCGACTGCAGATCAAGAGGTCTCGGGTACGATACCTGGGTGGGAGTGCTGTTGGGTTTTTGTTACAAAAAATTCTTAATAGCAGCCCGGAGTATAGAATATGGTTGTGTTTACCGCCATACCTCGGACGGCACTTTAAGCCGTCGGTCCCGGTGGTCATGCACATCTATGGCAATCGTTATAGTGAAGTCAGTGCCCTCAAAGATACTGACAACTAGTTCATTCTTCGAATTCACCATTAGGGTTACGGAGGTCCGATACCAGTCGCTCTGTGTAAAAACTGATATTCAGGTAAAACCAGTTGAACTAGTAGGTGACCACAAATCTTGTAAATAAAAAAGCTAGGAAGATGATGACAAAATATCTAAATGTTAACAATGAGAAAAATTAAAACGCATTTTTTGAGTATTGCTGCTTTTACAGTTGTAATTCTTGATACCTCTATATTTTTGGCCAGGATTATATCGATGATTGCTTAAAATATTAACATTCTTTTAGAAATACATAATTTTATCTCATCTAAATTGCGCCATCAGATAATATTACTCACCGGGAAAAGGGTAATGTGCAGTGGTTTAATATGTGAGATGAAACTTTTAGTTTTATTAAATTAAAAATTATAACTGTCAGTAACTGCATATGCCCACAGTTAATCTGGTAAATTGAATATAATTTTGTCAAGGCAGACCAGAATTGGAATAATTCAAATTAGTTATCATTCTATAATTTACGCTTTATTTTTAAACTTGTCTTTGTCAATAATTTTTTGAAGTCTTAGTTCTGATTATTCTTTAACACCCATTTGTTAAAACTTTATCTTTACTTAAAATATCTTTTAAACATTTTCATCTCACCAACACTTGTTAACGTAATATTATTACTTGGCCACATTATTATTTATGTATCAAAAAATTACTTATCATTTATGCAAATCAATAAAATATATATTATTTTATCAAAATACCAGTTGATTATATTATTTGTAAATGCAGAAGCTTTTTCTTCTTATTGAAATAATAATTAGGAACGATCATCAAAGAGTTTAATAAATGTTGGATTTGTTTCAATTTTAGATCACGATATACTAAACGTAGTGATATTTAGCGCAAGACGGCTAGCAGGGGCTGATACAAGAAGCCGAGGATCGAACCAATGGCGTGCAATTGGAGAGGCCTATATCCAGCATTAGACTACTGTAGGCTATGGTACTAGATATGATGATGTACCGAAAAACTACTAATCATGATAAATATGCTAATAAAATATTGACGCAGTTTACAAAACCTTATTTTTGAATCGATAAAAATGATTTGTTTGCGAACATTCTAGTTAACAATAATATAGATTTTCAAAAATTTTACTGTTCTTTCACTTATATAAAAGTGGCATTTAGAATATCAAAATAAAATTAAACTTATTTTTCCCATGACGTTAAATATATACGATAAACAATTGTCGTATAGTAAGTATATTATGAGTGCCTGGATGGCCGGTATTTTTATTTGTGGTAAATTTTCTAAAAATGAGTTCTATTTAGATCGATTTATCGCCACTGAACCCCTTGCATACTATCATTAACAACATATAATGTCCTACTGCTGGAGTCGGGTCTCCTCTCAGGAGAGGATTAAGGTCATACGTACTACTAATCTACGTACTACTAGGTAATCTTACCGTTGGATGTTTCTAAGCCGCCCGAAGGCCTCCAACTAAGCTTGACGACTGTTATCGTATGCTAACAATCAGAACCGACTGCTTAACGTGACCTCCGTGTCACGGAGACGCTCATGGTTACATGCCACCATCGGTCACCGATCCGGTACTGACCGCGCAGTCATGCATACAAAATTTCATAAAAATCGGTGGAGCTGTTTCTAGATCCAAATTATAAATATGTATATATAGAAGAACTGCTCGTTTAAAGGTATTCGATAGATGTACCTACTGGTAGTGGTATTTAGTAAAATCTCATGCTTCTTCCATTCTACTGTAGAAATTATGTCTGCACATACCATAATCACACTTTTGTATTTCTAAAACAGAATTTCAGATAGTGTAATAAAGAAAACACAAATCTTTATTGAACCCGCTATCACAAAGAATGCACTTAAAGTACAAATATATTCTGCACAGTGAAACAATAGTAACGGGAATCACCTCCAGAGCTTCAATAAACCTAAACAGTTTGTAGTGAGTCGATACATTTTTCATTTATTCGTCTCATTCACACTGCGTCTAGGTCTGGACTTCCAATGATAGGATTGCTTATCTTCCGGTATTAATAATACATGAGTTAGAAAATATGAGACCTAAAATCCACGAGCTTTCATTTTGTGCAGACCAGTGGTAAAATTAAGCGATTTTATTGGCATTCTTCCGAACGACATTATTAACTGAAATAACATGGGCCTGCAATGCAAACATTGAATCTATTGCAACCAATGAAATCCTCAATTATCGCAATCACTGAAACTAATTAGTAGCTAGTATATTTTGACAGGACTTCGCTTATTGCAGATATATCATATTTACGAAAGGGTTTGCGATTCTAAATAAGACTTTTGTGTGTACTGACGTCATATTAATAGCTCATTATAGAACATAATAAGCTGTGAGTTTTCTCGTTTTTATTACTTTATATTTCTGCCTAATATACTTAGTAGTGAATCTGTTTAAAAGCTGTGAGTTCATAATATACTAACTCAGATAAAATGTATTAAAATAAAAAAAAAGCTAGGTAACCAGCTTCTGCTTGCAGCCTCGGTTATCTATTTTTTTTTATTTGGTACTTAATTTTTATAATAGTTTCTTGTAATTTGTCTTTTTTTATTTGGTACTTAATTTTTATAATAGTTTCTTGTAATTTGTATCTGACAAATGTATAAGAAAATGGTTGACGTTCAGGTAATGATATATACATGAATGGATTCACCTAAAACTCTTCGCAATGCTATACACTGAGCCGACCCTCAACAGATTTAGTCAAGAAAATTATAATAAAAAATAATTCATATATATTCTACAGATGGACTGACATTTAAAATGAACAGCATAATTTTGAAATCAATGATACTTAACTTTCTTTTCTGACGGAATAAAACTAATAAATAAAGCATGAACATAACTAAAAAACTAAACGTAATGCATATTAATCACAATAAAAAAATCTAATAGCCGGTGAAATCTAGTCTCCGCAGCAGATAAAATTTACCCACAAAAAATGATTAATAGTAAAAACCTGAATTCGTTTTTAGAGATAGATATTAAAATATTCGTTAATATTTGATCTGCTCCAAAAAACATGGCATCACTCAGGCATGGCCTGTCCTTATCCCAAATTTATTACGATACAATTTATGTTAGTAAAATATTTTATCTGTAGCTTATTACACGGTTGCAAAATAAACATCAAGAACAAAAATAACGCGGTATAACTTAAAAGAAGAACAGGGCAGGTGTTATCCAAGGTTAATTAAAAAAGCCGACATCTCATCCACTTCTAGCTTTTACAGCAATTAATCTTTTCACGAGTTTTGTATTACATTTAAAATTAAATCTAGTTAGCACAGTAATAAATGTAGTTTATTCATTTACATACAAGTGGTAATTTAAAATGTAATTTTTCATTTTAAATTAGGTACAATAACGAAAGACATATCGTTTTATGTTTTGGTGAAATACCTATATTTAACAAAATGTTGATATCATATCACGGAATATTACACTTGCTTTTAAGTATAAGTAAGTAAGGATTTTATCGCATTTTTTTACATCTTTAATAAGGAGAAGCAGCAATTTAAGACACCTGAATTTATAAACCTTTATCTCAGCCTTTCTTGTAGTAGCAGAAAAAAACATATATATTTCGACATACCAATATAAATATCATTAACTGTGCTTTTGTCACCTGTCAACTGTGTTTAGTAGGAAAAAATAGTAAAGGAGTTTGAAAGATGCGTTGAATTTTAGTTTATTTGCTAACATTTATTGATTTACCAATAATTGTATCCACAACACATTAACAAAGTAAAAAAAAACACATAAAGAGGAAAATAGCAATAGTGTTACAATTACTTATAGGTAAACTCCACATGCATAAATTGACTTGTTCTATATGTTACTATAGACTATACAAAAAATATATTAATAAGGAACACAACAAGCATTTTCAACTTTTGACTACGCCAACATTTCGTCTCAAATTTCCCTAGCAAATTGTATATGGACAGGCATTATTACTACATCCACAGAAACAAAGAGCATAGTGCTCATTTCATTTACAAAGCAATAGTTAAAAAATAACTAACTAATATAAAAAAAATTGTATTCAATTGTCATAGATAATTTGTATATTAATAAAATATTCATTTCCCAATAAGAAATCAATATCTGAGAATTAAAGTATTACAGACTACAAGGACGTAATAAAAGTCATTACACAAACCTAATATTGAAGAATCAATCACTACTCATATGTAATGGTGTCTATTTGTTTGTGTCCAACATTGCAACGCCTAATCCTTGGCACACTGCTAGCGGCATGTTCGCATAAAAATATCAATCTGTATAGAAATCCTTGAACTTACAAGCAATCTCGCAACTATAGACAATAATACTGTTGACAATAAGGGCTGTTATACCTTGAGGTAAATAAAATTGACAGACTTTATAAGTAATTGCATTGGCGACTGTTTCAGAATAGACGACGTCCTCTTTAAAGTTTGAGATAGGGATATCAAATTACGTCAGTAAAATGTGTCAAAATTGTAAACGAATAGATATGAAACTGGTTTATACTACGCAATAATACTTTTCGTTTTTTTTCGTGTTATGTTTACATATCTTAAGTAAAAATTAAGATTTAGAAGAGGCATTAAGATTGTACGAACTAAGGTAACGAGAACCAACTTCACTGTGAGAGCAATCTCAACGTCTTAAAAGTCATTACGTTTGATTTAATTTTACGATTTCATATTCTTAATGTTAACTTGTTCAACATACCTTTTGAGATAATAAAACAGAATCTTTATTTTACTGTCTAAATGTTTTATTAAATCTGAGAAGAAATTATTTTAAAATATCAAAGTTATTTCGTTAAATCAATTTCCATTTTAACTTTAGAAGAAGACTATTGTTTTAATTTAGTATGAAACACGTATTTAAATAATACCACAATAGTGTACTAAAGAAATTGTGAGTGAGATTTTGACTGCTTTTATATACCGTCTGGTAATTAATTTAATAAAACATTATCTATGTTAAACTTGAAGGCAATGTCTTAAGATTCGCTCAAAATTAAATTTATCGTATGAAAAAATATGAAAATTGTATAGTATTGAAAGTTTATCAAAAATTTGAACTAGGCCGTGATCAAAAATAAACCCTCTAAATCTTTGTAGCAGAAACTTTTAAGCCATATTTTAGTTATCTTTTTTAATTTTGTAGTTTGATAATTATCTGGTCTTGTATTTCAGGTTTAATTTACTGTACAACGATGTTGGTATATCGCTAGTGATCAAATTTGCTTTTTACCCTTAAAATCAGACATTTGTCTTTTCTTTTACCCAAACGTTTGAGAAAAGCCACATTAAGCTTGTGATATTCAATAATGCACTGATAGATAAACATCTTTCGTACACTTAGAGCTTTTTATATAATATATATGTATAATATATATATAGGTTTTTCATATATTAGTTGAGTATGGTGGTAGAACGGTAAGTAAAGGCGTTCTTTATTTACAGCCCGTTGTACTCTTTCGCCTCAATCAATATTAATTCATATAACGACGTAAACTGACAAATTACTTGTAGGTGTACGCAGCAGGCGGGCCCTTTGTGTTTGTGGTGACAAAAACCCGCACATGTGACGGCGGGACGTTCAAAGTGACCGTATCTAAGCGAATAGACTACATTTTAAATCGTTCATTCTTACTTGAAGAATAAATAATTATCTACCTTAAGCAATACAAAGGCTTGTGATATTCTTCTGGTGAAGTAAATTACTCTTTAGTTGAATTTACCTATCATCATCATCATCAGCCTATCGCAGTCCACTGCTGGACTTAGGCCTCTCCAATTTCACGCCACTTAGTTCGATCTATGGCTTCTCGCATCCAGCTCCTGCCAGCCGTCCCAATACTAGATGTAGGCTTCTCCTTAAAAAGGAGATGTTTTTTTGACTTACCACTGTACCACACAGACGAAAGCTCTCAATATAAACTCGCGCAAAATATATACTCGTACAAAAACATACAGAGCTAACTGTACCAATATCTGACCGATACCGAACACAGAAATCGTTAAGCAAAATCGTTATACCCACTTACGTTTCTGGACTCCTGGTAAATTTAAGCAAATAGCCAATAGAAGTGAGTGGCGGGCTGCAGCTAGCGAATGCAACAGTATTCGAGCGGTTTTGTTAGACTGACCCAATCTGGCCCGACGCGATGTAAGGCTTTGAGCACACCGAGATTCCTCCCATCTTTTAGTTAAACAGAATAGGAACGAAATAATGTAATATTTTTTAACATAACTTGCTAACTGACTTAAACGATTATTAAAACTGACTCATTGCTTACAATGTAATAAAAAAGTAAAAACAAAGTAATTTTAAAAGGTTTTACCTTCATAGTTAGCTACAGAACACTGTTATAGTGATATACATGTATCAAATGCAATTCGCATATTAATTATGACTGCAGGTGAATATGAATGACATGTTTGATACTGTAATTAATGAACATGTAAAAGTATTAAAAAAATATTACATTCAGACGTACCTGCGTAAGATGTGTGAGGCTATTATTATTATTTCTTAAGTAAATAAGAATTTGTATTTTAGTACCTCAATGTTTTCATAAAATATGTTCACAAAAACGACTTTCTGACTAAAAACTTTTACCAATTTCACTTTGAAAAAGAACTGTTAAGTGTAAATGTGTTAGCCATTAGCAAGAAAGAAACATAAGCAAAACTAACTTTAATAAAGTAATTATTAATAGAGAGAATTCAATGACTGCTAAGTCAACATATATTAATTATTCACTCCTTGATATTAATATACTATACACAGCACTATGCTCAAATAAATGCAATGCTTGCAATTACTGTTAGCTAACACAATGAACGAATATTTGTTTGGTAAATAAAACAATTTTATTTAATTTACCTAGTAATTTTAAAAATATATTGTACAATCCAGTAAATAAATAATGAGCGTTTGTTAAGGATTGTTGCAAATAAAAAATGGTTTTATTGTTTGCTGCCGTTTTAATCAATAAACAATGAAACGTATTAGAATGTACAAATTAAGTTAAAATGTCATCAACAGTCTTAGTTTATGTGAAAAGGCTTAGAAATTTATACATTTACTAGCGGTTGCCCGTGGCTCCGCCCACGAGTATATCAGTTTTCGCATCATATAGTAATCTATGTGTTACTCTCTTGTATAAACTATATTATTATAAAGTTCATATCGGTTCAGTTGTTTTTAAGTCAAAGAGTAACAAATATCCGAACATCCACACAAACTTTCACACTTATAATATTAGTGGGACGATGTGATGTGATATACATAAATAGTAGTTTACGCGTGACGAAATAACAAACACACACACTCATAAACTTTCACAATTTCACAAAATAAGCTATCTAATACCGAAATAATTTTAAATCAGACCAGTCCATTCTGAGATTTGTGCGTTCAATAAGCAAATTTACATACTTTTATAATAATGATAGACAGAGTGACCTTAACACATTATTTAATTCCTTTGGTATAAATAAATATAATATTATAACGTATATTTATTGATAGTTCTGTGATTTGTACTCTCATTTGTAGATTATTTGTTTTCTTTTATTTTTTTTTAAAGGTAGCATATTATTAATCCAAATTGGTCCAGCATACACACCCACTAACTTTCGCCTTTATAATATTGGTGTGATGTTTCGATAACAATATTGACGGTCTGAAGTACTATTATCATCAACCTTTGATAGTCAACAGCTGAATATCCTTTGTATCAAACTTTCCTTAGAAAAAAATTTTGGTTTATCACAACATGCTAATCAGACAGGTTGAGATCCCTATATAAATCCTTTTTTATAAAGTTTTTTTTCACATTATATTCCTAAAGTCCTGCGTGTTTGCTCTCTTAGTCGACTCTTACGACACCCACGGGATGAATAGGAGTGTTGATACTCTGTATTCTTAACCTGTTACTATACGAAGAAGACTTGATAACTGATGTGATCTGGGATCCAAATTTTCATGAACTACAAAAAATTGGTCTGAGTCAACGTGTAAATGAGATTTTAATCAATTACATTATTGAAAACAAAGAAGATGATTTTTTATAACATACTAATTGACTTCTTACTTTAATCTGCGACCATTCTTTATTATTCATGACCTAAACACATGCCTATCGACTGCCTCGTTGGGCTAGCGGCTAACGTAAGCGACTGACGATCAAGAGGTCTCGAGTTCGGATCCTGGGTCAGACTGCTGTTGGATTTTTCTTACAAAATATTCTTAACGGCAGCCCGGAGTGTGGAATATAGCTGTGTTCCCCACCCGTGCTTCGAAGAGCACGTTAAGCCGTCAGTCCTGGTTGTCATAAATATCTATGGCAATCATTATTCGGAGACAGTTTCCTCAAATATACTGAAAACTCGTTCAACCTTCGAATTCAGTTCACCCTCAGATTTGCGGAGGACTCATGCCAGTCGCTCCATGGATAAACTGATATTCAGGTAAAACCAGTTGAACTAGCAGCTCCCAAATAATCTTGGGAATAATAAAAGCTAGGAATATGATATGATGTATAAATCATATAAGTGTGTAGCTGCCTTATACCGAGCGCAGTGACTCACCAGAATATTATTGTTGGTTCGCCGTCGGCCGTGATCGCTCCACCGACTTTATCACTTCCAAAGATTGCTCTCTCATCGACACAAAGTGACCCGATCTCTGCATTTGGAACACCATTAATAGTGTACATAGATAGCATTATCGTACATCAATAAACGTTAAGGGTAGCCTGTTCGGGCTCACATGATTAATTTAGACACCCACAACAAATTGGTCTTCTCGTTAATTAACGAAATAAAAGTAGTTTTAATACTTTTGAGATTAACATGAAGCATACTGTCATGCGGGTAGATTACACGGACTTTTCCACAGATTATCTTAAAATTAGTTTCTTCGTTACAGATTAATTTACACCAGCAAAGATTTCAAAACGAAATATTTTAAACAAGTAGCTACCAAACTCAGTATAAGTTTTTGAAACTAATCATTTTGTCGGTGTATCTCCAAAATCCGTAGCAGTCACGTAGACCGTAGACACTTCGTAGCGATATGTCGACCTACGTCATATCATAACGTTGCTTGATAGCTTCATACGATGGCCGATTAATGAAGCCGGCGTAGTGCGCCGCAGAACGTTGCCGTAATAGTTTTACGACTAACCTCTCCCCTCCCGGCCCACCTCTAACCCCCCACGGACCCAGACTCGACTACTTGATTATGCATCCGTGGTACTTTGACCGATTATCGAATAAGTATTAAACGTAACACAATAAAATTTCATAACTGTTGTCTTGTAGACTTAACTAGCAGTTGTTTAAATAGATAAGAATTAATTTTTTACGTGAATCATTTAATATTCAGATTTACATATACTTTAAACCATAGCGAAATTAATTCCTTATTTTTTATGCATTGCACAAATAAAATAGGCACATACATATCATAATTATGAGATAATAATACGCAAATGCACATGTTGTTTGTGTTAGATAAACATTTTGTTAATCACAAAGAAATAGAATAAACTCTCAACTATAACGATTGAATCTTAATAGATTACCCTTTCATTATATCAACTATAAGTTTCAATTTACAGTCGCAGTTTGTGCTATAGCTTATTAATAGAGCAATAGAGCTGCGCAATCGGTCAGAATAATGCGACGTTGATGCCTAGACATGGATATTAAATTCAATGCTGGTGAGCCAATTCCTGCTGCCATGATGGAATATAATCCGATTATATTTGAATTCAGAGAACAGGTAAATACAACGTTATTTTCATTGTTTTTATTTTGTTGATACATTCAGAGCTACCCACCTTCTTGAGTAAAGTTCCTAAGGTAGTTCAAGGAAGACCGTCGTTTAAAGTTGTTTAGTTTCGAAAGTAGGAAGGTTCAATTAGGAACTTAGTTTTAAAAAGTCATTTTTTTTGTTACTTACTACCTTCTTCCCAAGGTTGTTATTATACTTTTACATCAACAACCAGAAGTAACACAGTGGGGCGCAGCTAGTCTAAAATAAAAAGAAAACTTTTTATATCGTTATCTACCTGCTACAGAGATAAGCAGGAACAATAAAACAGATAGATTCTCCCTTTCTCTACAGAACAACTCTTGCTGGCCTCGGAAGTCACTGCCTCAGAGTCTTAGAAATACGCACACGAACCAAACGGTTTGGGTCTTTCTTCTTGTGACGAGCTATTAAAAACTGGAACTCACTACCAGCGCATGAGTTTCCCTCCCACTATGATCCCGGGTCCTTTAAGCGGGGCGTGAAAAAGCATCTCACTAAGCCGCCATAGTATGGGACGTCATACTGCATTGTCTGCTTTCGCAGTGAGTGTGGTGGCCCCCACCATTGGATTCTGCTTGAGCTTACCATCAGGCTGAGCAGAGTCACTTTGGCGAGTTACTTATAAAAAATATTAAAAAGTCAGTCAGAGATGAGCCCGAACAAACACGAATTAAATTTAAAAAATTGTTTGCAGGTGTACAATTATTAAAATTTTAGTTTTATCAATTTTTATATATTTTATTTTTTTTATTTTATAATTTACAAGCATATATACTTTCATAATATATATATTTAGTGAAAAACTGTTAATTTTATACTAGAAACAGACACTTCAATTTTATTAATTTGTGTGTGTTTATATCACATAAACATGACGTTCTTATGAACGGGACTCACAAATTATAACAATATGAAAAAAAAACTTTTTGCTTTCAAATCGTATCCTTTATTCATTTCCTACTTTTGTTAGAAAAGAGGTGACCTCCTAGCGAAAACATGAAACTAAGAAATGTGTAGGGATGACGTCATCACATCACTACGTATTGAAGAGAAGAAGGACTACATCGGTAATAGAAAGAGCATCAATGCGAATCACTTGCATCTTGACTAAAGGGTCTGAAGCGCATTTTTTTACATAATACTGTCATATAAATGCATGTATGAATGAAAAATATATTTTGTAAGTGTAAACTAAATACTAATTATATATAAAGTAAGTATATCAGAAGCTACTCCGACAAAATGATTAGATATATACCTACATTTATTTATCTATTAGCTATATATATATATATTATTATATACTTACTACGAAGGGAGGACTCCAGAGGCGTGGAGTAGGAGTGTGGTCGTCCTGTTCTTCAAAAAGGGAAATAAAACCATGTTGAGGAACTATCGGCCCATTTCCCTCTTGAGCCACGTCTATAAGCTGTTTTCAAGAGTCATTACGAACCGTCTTGCGCGAAGACTCGACGAATACCAGCCACCGGAGCAGGCTGGGTTTCGGAGCGGATATGGCACCATAGACCACATCCACACAGTGCGGCAGATAATACAGAAGACCGAAGAGTATAATCAGCCCCTGTGTCTAGCATTTGTGGACTATGAAAAGGCCTTTGACTCGATTGAGATCTGGTCTGTTCTGGAGTCCCTGCAGCGTTGCCAAGTAGATTGGCGGTACGTCCGAGTGTTGAGATGTCTCTACAAAGCCGCTACTATGTCCGTCCAAGTACAGGATCAGCATACAAGACCCATACCATTGCATCGAGGAGTGAGGCAAGGGGACGTTATATCCCCGAAATTATTCACTAATGCAATGGAGGACCTGTTTAAGACGCTGCACTGGAAAAGGCGCGGTATCAACATCAATGGCGAATACATCTCTCACTTGCGATTTGCAGATGACATCGTCATCATGGCAGAGACGTTGCAGGACCTACAACAGATGCTGAACGACCTGGCTGACTCGTCTGTGCGCATCGGCCTACGGATGAACTTCGACAAGACCAAGGTCATGTTCAATGAACATGTACTACCGGAACCGGTTGCGGTACACGGTGCCGTTCTCGAAGTTGTTCAAAAATATGTATACCTCGGGCAGGCTTTGCAGTTAGGTAGAAACAGCTTTGAGGACGAGGTGAACAGAAGAATCCAGCTAGGTTGGGCAGCGTTTGGGAAACTTCGTCGGGTCTTCTCATCATCGATCCCACAGCGCCTAAAGACGAAAGTCTTCAATGCGTGCGTCCTACCCGTAATGACTTGCGGAGCCGAAACGTGGACACTTACGGTTCGACTGGTCCATAAGTTTAAAGTCGCTCAGCGTGCAATGGAGAGGTATATGCTCGGCGTTTCTCTAAGGGATTGCATTAGAAACGAGGTGATCCGACAAAGAACCAGGGTCATCGATGTAGCCCACAGGATTAGCAAGCTGAAGTGGCAGTGGGCTGGCCACATTTGCCGAAGAACCGATAACCGTTAGGGTAAACGAGTTCTTGAGTGGAGACCGCGTCTCGGCAAACGTAGTGTAGGACGTCCACAAGCCAGGTGGGGCGATGATTTGCGCAAGACGGCTTGCAGGAGCTGGATGCGAGAAGCCATAGATCGAACTAAGTGGCGTGAAATTGGAGAGGCCTATGTCCAGCAGTGGACTGCGATAGGCTGATGATGATGATGATGATACTTACTAATAAATACATGTACCATACATTGCGTAAAAATGATTTTTAATTTAAGCTAAATGCCTAAATTAGCTTTAAATGATGGAAGATGCATAATTTTATCTGCTAACTGCAATACAGTTCTATATATTACAATGTAATAGATTTCAGAACACATACGAGCTTCAAAACAAAATGATCGTTTTCCAAGGGAAGTTACACGCAAATTTTTTTTAGCACGGCATCGGGAATGACCGTCCCGGTAGATTTGGTTACTAGAAATCACAAAAAAACTTGTTGACTATCATTGTGTGCTGTGTTCATGACTGTAAGATGGGCTTACCTATTAAGTATATAATAAACTTCTTTTTCATATTTAAAAATCAAACACACCGTGTAAAAATATTAGTGCCATATACTATTTAAAATTAACAAACTATAAACAAAGTTACCCTTTTCTAAGTGTATAAAAGCCAATGTGATCAATTTAAAACCCGAATATCGAATCGACAGAACCAATAAACCAGTTACAAATACTTTAACTATTGCTTAATGATTCGTTAAAATATGAAAAAATATTCCACCCATTTGCGAGGCAGCTACTAATACGACGTCGTCTTAAGTGGCGACGACGAGGGGCCAAGGCGGGGGGGGGGGACTCGCAATCCCTCTCATTTAACACCGCTATATTCCTCTGTAGGTGTTTGCCGAAGCGATTTCAGCGAAGGATCCTTCTTTTATGGTGCTACTTACAGTCTCATAGTGATTCGCGGTTTTATTTCGGACGGCTCATGTAAAGGCGCGTACATTTTTCACGCTACGAACGAAACGAACAGTAATCTTTGCATTTATACCATGATCCTTTATTGATTTTAGATTTTTAGTGGAAAGTGAAATGTATGAAAAGAGCATGAATGGAGACGCGCTCGTTCAAAGCCTGTGTAAGCCCTAGCGATGATATAAAATGCCATTCACTCAGGCATATATCAGAGAACCCTGAAATTATTCGGACATTTGTATGTGCGAAACTGCACACATTGCAATAAGTACAATACATTACTGCATATAAAATTATTTTAATGAAGTTATATTTTCACTATATCAAGTATATGTCTATGCCTTTTGATCTATTGGTGTGTACATAATTTTACTCATTACACTTACGAAACTCATATACATCAAATTGTCTTTTTGGTGAAGCTAATATTTAAAGGTAATTCGTCTGAACCTAAAATATGAAAAAGCCATTTAAAATAAATAGAAGCAAACGCTTTCAAATTTTAAAGTGTCAATGAAATTCGCGCAAGCGCAGGCTGAGAATCATATCAAGTTAATTACTGAGTTAAATGTAATGGAACCTTTAACACGAAAGAGGTACCCACTTTAAGGAGCTTTGAGTCGTAAAATTATGATAAAAGGTTCGTTTTTACGACTTGAATAAAACCATGGTTTGTGGTTAAATACTTCACGCCTACAAATAATAAAGTTGCTGGGTCTTATCAAGATAATGCTTGGAGGAAAAGAAATTTTTATACACGATTAAAAAATTACTTCACTCTTATACTAATATAATTCTTATAAATGTCTATGAAATTTAAGGGAAGTTAAATTATAAACATAAACATTATCATCATCATCAGCCTATCGCAGTCCACTGCTGGATATAGGCCTCTCCAATTTTACGCCACTTTTTTCCTTTTTCGGCTTCTCACATCCAGCTCTTGCCAGCCGTTTTACGCAGATCATCACTCCACCTGGCCTGTGGACGTCCCACACTACGTTTGCCGAGACGCAATCACCACTCAAGAACTCCTTTACCTCAACGGCAATCAGTTCTGCGGCTAATATGGCTACCACACTGCCACTTCAGCTTACTAATCCATTAGGCTATGTCGTTGGTTCTCTGCCTGATCACCTCATAATCATAAATATACCAAATACAAGTCTACTAAAATATTACCAACGTATTTCTATCACTATACGAATATTTTATTTAAACTAAAATTGAAATGCAAGATTTGCCTTAAAGTGCGAATACTAACGTGACGTGAAGTGTTTTACCGCTTCAATATTTAAAAAAAATCCGCACCACATATTAATTGTATCCAAGGTTTATACCTAGGAAATATCAATAGGACATCATTAATCAATGAACAAATATAGCAGTACCTATATTAAAAATGTTCTTTTTTCTTCTATTTAAATAAAAAAAACTTAAGTTGGTGTGAACCTTTCAAAAAATCTTAGAGTTTTGCCCAATTAAGCTCATATTTTAAAACGATATTCAAAGCTCCGTAAATATTGTTTCTGTCTACGTTTCAGTCAGCTTTGTTCTTTATTTCTCATCACAGCTACTATAATGTAGAAGGTATAAACCAATACTTTATATTACACATAGCAATGTTTTTATATTTTATTTACTTTTTTATTATTAAGTAATAGGGATTGACCCACACATCAACTGAGTACAAATAAGCCACTTGCACGATTTTATATCAATTCAAGAAGGTATCTTATGAAAGCACTAGACTAGACGGAGCTATATTCGAATTTATAACATTATGATAGTATGTAGTATATTTTTTGTAACTATAACATTTCAAGATACGTTTAACATGTATGCTATCACAACTTGAAGTTTAGTTAGGTCCAGATAATTTGCTATCGATATATTAACTGCAACAGGTGTCTACAAATTCAAAGTGAGGGCCTAGAGAGCCGGCAAATAGGATGTCCCTAGTATGGACTCCAGTCTATCAATGGATCATAAATTTGTAATATTTGTATTTCCTATATCACTTAATGTGAATGAAAGAGAAAATAAATAAATTATTATCATTATTAAAAAAATAACATTTCAAAATCACTTTTTAAACAGGGTAATCTTAAAATCTTTACGAGTATCTGTTTATTACAAAATCTGACACAAAGATACATTTATTCCATCTCTCCAACAGAACTCTAATACCGTAATTAATTTTCTTTTTTGCAATCATAACTAAACCAATTTGTTTCACACCTCGGTATAAATTCCGACATTTATAACGATAGGTACACAAAGTTAACACATTTTTTTCTACACGAAAACCCTCATTTCCCTAAGCCTTAAAGAAAAAACAATGAAAGGAGACCTACCATTAAAATAAATAAAAGGAAATAAAGCACCGACCGCAAATTATTTCACTTACCTACTTCTTTTTATAAAAATGCGAACGACGCATTAAATTTTGGGGAGAAAGGAAACTCCCTTGTAAGCAATATCGAGCAGGCAAATTTTTCAGATATTGCCTTCAGGTAGCGCACATTTATTATGTACCCGTATATATTACTCTTGATTCATTGACTTTCGATATTGATTTACTTTGCTTGCATAAGCTGTAGTTACGACAAGACCACGTGGCTAAACTAAATGGCCTTTTATCCGAAAAAATTTGGAAAGACATAAAAAGACATTTCGACAAAACACTATGCATAGAATGATTGAAATCTAATATATACGAAACCCCGAGGGAAAACCGATTCTTGAAATTATGACTATTATTCATATTTTTTCATTACGAATCTTTCATAACAAGTTTATTTACTTTGTCCCTATTTCTGGGTATCATCAACTTTGGCCAAACCTTTATACCTGGCTGTAAATGTCTGTATTTGACTATATGACAGTAACTTCGAAACTATTATCACTATCAGGACAGCAGGGCGGTACATCTGGTTTATCCAATTGATTAATGTTACGACAAGGTGCCAACGTGAAAAATGTTTGTATTCCTCGACATGAACACAATCGCACAAGATATAATTCTCAAAAAAATATAAGTGAAGGTATCATAAGCTAAAGTAGCAGTGGGCTGGCCACACTTGCCGAAGAACCGATAACCGTTGGGGTAAACGAGTTCTTGAGTGGAGACCGCGTCTTGGCAAACGTAATATAGGACAGGACGTCCACAGGTGGAGCGATGATTTGCGCAAGACAGGAGGCAGGCAGCAAGGCAGGAGCTGGATGCGAGAAGCCATAGATCGAAATAAGTGGCGTGAAATTGAAGAGGCTTATGTCCAGCAGTGGACTGCGATAGGCTGATGACGATGATGAAGATGACAGTACTGGATGATTTATTGTAATTTTACACTACACATTTCAGAAAAATATGTTATTCAAGTAATAGATCATCCTTTTTAGTACATTAATGCAGGTTAACGATATATAATGGTTTACAATAACGTTTTCCTTTAAGACGAAATGCATAAAGGTGATGCATTCCAATTTCCAGAGCTGAGGCAATTCAATATCGGATCTTGGTATATTATTTCAGAGTAGAGGGACGCGGGGCAATATTGAGTTAAGATACCGATGATTTACCTAACAGGAGCCACTGCTAACGGAGCAAGTTGAGCTCGACACTTTGACAACTTATTTCATGTCTCTAGAGTTGCTAAGCCGCTTGTATTGTGACATAACAGCTTGATTGTTGTTTACAGATACAGCGATAGCATAGTTCTAGACTTTAAAGGTATTTTTTTATTCAAAACACAGTCAGAATTTTTGGATAATTCTCCACCTAAACTTGAAGTAACATTCATTTAATAAGTTTTAAGCAACGGTTAAAGGTAATACGTAGAAATATTCGAGCTATACCCAAAGCAATACAGCTATTAAAGCAACTTAGTTTCGCAACCTCTAAAGTGAATGCCGAAATCCTCATTCAACTTGTCCAAACGCTTAATTCAGTTGGAATAATTCGAGTTCTATTGTTAAGTTCCTAAATTTGAAATCCAACATTTAACTGCTTACAATTCAAAGGTAACCGCAAATTTCAAAACGAGTGTGCTTCTCCATAAAATGAAACTTATTTGCTAACCGATAACTTTTGGTAGAAGTTGAGTTGGTCAGATCAGCACCATTCAACTCGGCCGATCACCGCTTGTGAACTATGCAACAAAGCATTCCTATGCCTGTGATATTAAAACAATACTTTAAAATTTACCAATTATTATACTGAGTTTGAATATATTTAATGTTTAAGTAAAAACACCATCAATGACTATCATTTGAAATAGAAGAACGTGCAGAAGGATATCAATTCTAAAAGAAAATAGAATCAATTGAGTAACGGCCTAATAATAACTTAAAATTTATCCTGGCGTGTAATATCCTCGTCATACACTAAATAATGCAATATAGAAATGTATATTTACATAATTGATTAGGTTTAATGAACGGTAAAACTTAAAATAAAGGAGTATTTGTACATACCTCGACCGCCTCGTTGTTGGATCTTTCATAACCATAACTTCTGTGATTTCGCCGAATTTACTAAAGTAGTCTCGAAGGCTTTCTGGAAGGCAAAGAAAAATATGGTTAAATATAATGAATGCGTAATGATTCTGCAAACATAAACATATTATGGATCGTTTAAAATATTGGCTTTATGATTTTTATACTGGTTTACTTCTTTTTTCATTTGTTTTTATTTCTTCTTCATCTTAAAGGTACGAAGAACAAGTTTAAAGTTTTGTATTAGAAAAAAATATTAGGTTTTATTAAATTCAATTTCATTTTTAGTAAGGAGACCAGTTATTTTTTCGAGGGACTACGTATTGGTACAACAACAAAGAACTTTCATGGCACATTCACTCAACACTTCTACACAATAGAAGGGTCTCGTTTTGTAACGTTGAAGCCTTTTCGATTCGCACTCCATAAAAGTAAAACGATAAGAGTCATTCCCTTCAAATGACGAAAAGAATCGCCAAGCAAATGTTTGTGAGCGCACGCTCGACAAAAACATTCAGGCTGTTTATCGTGTCACGAGAGATTTGCTGCGACAAGGAGCTGGAGTATTTAGTATCATGTTTCTTTATTTATATTGGCTTGTTAAAACATCTTGAACGTTTGCCTTAAATACATGCAAGAAGCATCTACGACGAGACTTGTTTGCGACCGCTGTATGACTCACTAATGGATAGGGCGGGTGGGTTCCCTCTAAAATGAATATGCTGATTTCTCACGTCCATGTTTTTACACATATTTTACATAATTTCCGGTCAGCAACTGACACGTTATACTCTTAAACCACTTTCATTTCTAAATAGACATACTATACTTAAACAATAAAATAATAAATTGTATTAGATAAAAGCAAATTATCATATTTTTATTAGGAGATAACAAATACGGTTGCTTTGTGTATATGAAATTTGCTAAAACCACGACTGTAACTGTTTAATCAATAGCATGACGTGCATTGATAGTTAAGGTTGGAATCAAATTTGCTCTAAACAAAAGCTTAATAGTTGATACAAACTTACTCGGTACCTGTAAAGTTTCCTATTAATACTTATTAAGAACAAACAGGCCAATCACAAGAGGCTTATTGTGGATACATTCCAATTTAAACTTGCCTTCAATTCGATAACGGTGGTGCTTCTAAAACCAAATGTTGGTCTATATTTTTAAAGTCTATTTTCGACTTGTTTGGAGTCGAACTTTTCTAATCTGACCGCTACCCAAGCTTTTGGTTCTGCACTTCCAAACAGTAATGAAAAGTAACGATTGTATGCTGACTGTACCATTAATCACAAGCAACACGTTCAGGGGTAGGTTTTTAGAACCGTGAAGAATGACCTGGTTCTCAGAATACGAACACTTTTTTGGCCACAAGAGTTCAAAGGCTACGGTAATTATACCAATGTATTGTTCCATTTATCTTCATAAAGTACTTTTACACGAATGACAGAGGATTTTTTATATTTGTTTAACTTAAAGAATGCTACATATACTGTCTGTGTCATTGAAACTTTTGGTTGCTAAACTATATCAAACTTTTCGAGGTAATCGTACTTTAGAATCGTTAGATAATTTTTAAATTCAAAGTATATCATAACAAATTATGCCACTTAAATATATTGTAAAAAATGTCAGGAAACCAGGAATGAAACATCATTCGACGTAGGTAATACGTGTATACAAATTAATGAAGTGACGCTGATACTGACATCGTTAAACTATCCGCAAACCTTTGTTAGCTTTTTCTTTTCGATTTATATTTTATTTAGATGACGCCTACAATACGAAGGACAGAGCGGGGTGGATCGGCACAGTTGTTCAACCACCATAAAATTAGCATTTCGGTAGTAGTATTTTCATCCGGACACATCTGCGGATCCACCTGAATTATTCGGCCGCTACTTCTCAAGACACAGGGGATATGTGTATTTTTTTCCCTTTTCTTTATAAAACGCCGACTATTAAGGGTTAAGATATTTTTGGGTAATTTGTATAATCGAGAACAAAGATATTCTGATCGTGTAAAATATTTTATTCTGTGTAAATGTTGAACTAAACAGAAACGATTTACCCAAAATAAAATACCTCTTAAAATCAAGATAGTCTATAAGCACATAAACTATGGAGCATACGGCACTAACCAGAACATAGTATCATTTTTTGCTGTAAAGTAAAGACTTCAATACCAAGTAGAAAGCCTGCTGATCTAGTGAGTGCTTTCCTAGAGGTTGTGAATTCAATCCTCAGGAAATATTAAGGGACATGTTCTAAGAAAGAGACCTCAAAGAATTAATGTTAAGTATTAATGATCACGTAAATTAAAAGGTTACTTCTTTGTTTATTCCTGCGTGGTTTTATCTTATTCAAATTCGACGTACATAACATAACAATTTTCTTAATAGACATTTTATTAAACAGGCATCACAACACTCATGACATACACTTAAAACTAAGTCGCGTACTAAATAAAAGTGTTATAAAATACTTAATATTGTACGACACTAGCCTAAGCTATACTTAATTTTTTATAAATGTTGTTATGACCACAGAAATTTTACGTTTTATACCTTTCTTTTAGATCATGTTTTACAATTTAATGACGTATTACGTCTAGCTTGCAATAAAAATATTATTAATATTGTCAGTGGCACAGTGGAGGGGGCAGTTGAAAGGGAGGCACCGACACAGCAGTTGTTCAGCCACCATTAAATTGGAACTTGCCACACTTCCTGAACTACCCACCTTGCGACTGAATTACACCGTCATTATACCACCAGCTTTATTTTGATGAGTACAGCGAAAATGTTCGTTAAATATTTATAATTTATGAACATTCTATGAAAGCGTTTTAATTGTGTTATTTATGATGCGATGATGGTACACACATCATCGCATTAAAAATACTTTAATCGTCATATAAAAATAGGAACACTCATAAGGCAACAAAAATAACTTATTATGTAAGTAAACATATGTACAATTCAACATTTTCTTAATAAGTGTCCTAATAATTCTTTTTTTTATGGAATCATGGGTAAACGAGCAGACGTATCGCCTGATGGTAAGCGATTACCGCCGCCCATGGACATTTGCAACACCAGAGACGTCACAGGTGCGTTGCCGGACTTTGGGGGATGGGGAGGAGAATGGGGATGGAAAGAGGGATTGTGGTATGGGCCTCCGGTATCCTCACTCACTCGGTAAAATAGCGCAAGCACTGTGTCACACCGGTTTTCTGTGAGACCGTGGTATCACTCCGGTCGAGCCGGCCCATTCATGCCGAAGCGTGGCTTTCCCACGTTAATCATTTTAACATAAGACATTCTAAAATCATCATCATCATCTGGTGCCATTTTCAAACTGAAGTTTGAGGGTCAGCAGACGGTATCCCTCGCGATCATGAGCGGCCTCTTTTAATTGGTGATATTTTAGTCCAGTCCTCAATTATAACAAGAATTTTCTAATAGCTGTAAAGATTACTAATAAAGTATAATTTATGTATGTAATCGATACGACAGACTTTGCCTGTCATAATTTGCTTTACTTAATGATTACTATTTAAAATAAGAAAATATACTCAAAAGAAAACAAACATTCAAAAGCACAAAAAAGTCAGTGAAATCGGCCCATCAACTAATGGGCCTACACAGGCTCCAATACTTAATCTTTATTTACCAGTATCTTTTCCTTCCTTCAAATCAGATAATACTCTTCACTCATACTCCATTTTTAACTGTATCCTCTTTTACGTAATTCATTCATCTTTTCTTTGGTCGTCTTACATCCACCAAATTCTATTAAAAAAAATGTATATTTCATTGTACTTACATCTACTAGATGGACAAATTACTGGAGGGATATATCAAGTTACTAAAAAGACATTAAATATCGTGCAACATAGTTATCAAAACAAAATATTATAAAATATCCATTTGGGTCCTTTCTATAATTGTTCATCCAACAATAATTACGCGAATTCTAAAACAACTTGGAATTCAAATGCTCCCTAATTGGCAGTTTTAATCTACTAACTTTTGTACAGAATTTAGCAAAAGTAGGGAGCAACTTGTCGTGGTCGCGGCGGAACGAATCAAAACCTTCTAACTGAAATTTATAAATTTATTTTGGCAAATTATAATGACTGGAGAGGATAATTTGCTTGATTTAAATTCGGATCGCTTTTATGGTATTTTAGACTGGACTGTATCGCTTGTTAAAGTTAAGCAGGAATTTTGATTGTTACATTTATTCTAATATAAATTTAATAGTTTTTTTAGAGCTATAGTTAGTAACTTTATTGTTTGTAAAACATATTAACAAAGCAAATAGATTAAGGCCTAAATAATTAGATAAAACTTGTTGTGATTTTAAATAAATGTTCAAGATAAGTATATGTTAAGATTAGATTTATAGGTTAAGAATGGATTGGAATGAATTAAACTAATTTAAAGTTAGACGACAAGAAAACTATCCACATGGACAGCAAGCTTGGATATATCATATTTTATGTGCACATAGTATATTATAATATTTTTCATTTTATCATATACCAAGGACCAAGTATTTTTTCTGTGTAAAAAACTGTAAACCTTTATAAGTACTTACAAATATTATACAAGAAATGTTTTGTAACGTTAAACGATATGCTTTTTTGATGAGTAAATGTATATTAAGCGTGTGTGATCAAGCAAAACACTACACAAATTTCTTTTTTTTTAAAGGGACCAACATTACTAGCCTGCTGATGGTTACTGACGTTGACTACTAAGCCACAGCAAAGGTCATAAGTTTCATTCCTACTCAGGTCAAATAATATTGTACATTGACACTATCATTATTCACATTTTTCTTTTAAAATTGATAAATTAGCTTCAAGAAACCTTAGATAAAAACTACAAACAAACAAAAAATAAGTATTTGACATTAGTTTTAACTGAATAACTCTTCGAAAAATTAATAGAGAGACAAAGACAAAAAGGCGGATTGCTAAATAATATACTGTACAGGGTTTTTTAAGGAATGGAGCCGTAAAAGGTAATTTTATATTTATTTTTCTACATTTTTTTTCGTTAAGTGTTTTATTTATATTTGTAATTGCGTTATTTATTTTTGAAAAACCGCGGAATTATGCCAAATGAATCGTCCAATATGCAAGCGGGCCTACGCCATTTGTGCAACCACCATAAAATTGAAAACTAGCCAGCGAGTCCAGTCGAAATGAACGAACACTTTACGTAAAAGCAATATTAAATTCAAAGATCTGATAAAAAAGAATCTCAAAGCAAATAAATTAAACACTCACCTTGCTCTGGGTGTTGTATATCTTTATGATTCAATCTTATTTGCTGTACTGGGCTTGATCTCATTATTTTATTTATTTATTAGCAGATCGAGCCATCGCTGTTGTTCAAGCGAGTTAAAATACCAATTTAATATTTTCAGTCTATTATATATCCCTTCAAAAAAAGCAAGGGTTGGTTCTACGAAAGAAAAAAAATAGCGTTAAATTTTTCATTAAAAATAAGAAAAACACTTAAATTTACTTTTTTTGACAAGGGTTATCTTCTCCATAATGATTTTGTTTCTCATAAAAGTATATGACTAAAATACGATCTATTCTCAAAATTATCAAACCGTTTCATGAGAGTTCGACAAATATAAGATACTTATGTGTATTTAGATATTGTAACTTATTATCTACTGTATACGTACGTATTTATCCACTTTACAAATTGTATTTGAGGTATTTGTTTTGACTTTTATGATGTTAGCTAAGAAACTATTTCTAACAGCTAATAAGTGTCTAGTGTAGAATGTTTACATCCGAACAAGTCATAAAGTACTGAGATAGCCAGCATGAACGTCAATCTTTTTCAAAGTATCATTGTATATTGTTATATATAAATTAACTAGCAATACGCCCGGTATTCGCACGGGTTGCGGTGCGGCTTTATTCCGACGTCTTCAACAAATGTCGTTATATTTTTAACAGTATAAACAAAGATTTTGAAAAAATTATATACGAAAATCTTCCTCGAGTATCAGTCTATATTATTATGTAAGTAAAAACCGTATAAAAATCCGTGCAGTTGCTTTTGAGTTTATCGCAAACAAACAAACAGACGCGGCGGAGGTCTTTGTTTTATAATATTTAGTGATGTAACAACTTTGTAGTCGATGTAATTAAACTATGAAATGGACTTTAACGTTTTAATCTAAAATACGAGTAAATGTTAATTTGAACACAATATCGTAAACCATCGAATTTATGTATCTTAGAAGAAAATTTTATAAGAATTGAAGGATGGTATTATTTTGAGGGGAATAGTGACATGAAGCAGGAAACAGACATTTAGACCGTTCCTTATACACAGAAAAAATACGTTTACTTGTGTAATGAAATAAACAATGTTTTTTGAAATAATAAAATTCACTTAAGAGTCTAGTTGACACCAGTACCAGTAAAGTTTAATATCAGTCTGTATTTGGCACATAAATTTCAGGAGAATTTTAGTAAGTTATGTTAATTAAGCTACGTTACGTTTCACCACTGTGTATAAAGTCAACATTTCTACAAGTATTTTGTTTTTCACGTTTCACAACACATTTCATGTTTCGGTACGTTCCGTCAGAAGCGTCTCGTATACTTCTTAGTCAATAAATGGGTCAACACTGCTTCTTGTGAATATTCTTGACTGTTAATATGTTTTTACGGTATTACAACATACAATGTTACACGGTTGGCCTAGTGGTTTCAGTGGTCGCCACACCGCTTCCTACTGCGCCAAGTGTTGTGGGTTCAAATCCTACATGGGACAACACTTTGTGTGATCCATAAATTGTTGTTCTAAGTCTGGGTGTACTTTGTGTCCGTTTCATGTATGTTTGTAAAGATCCCCGTGACACAGGAATGTACATTCCTATTGCGGGAGTTGTCTTAAAAAAAATGTTGTTTATTTATTTACATTTTTTATTTATTATATATGATATAATTAAATTACTATAATAATTTATAAATCGTTATATTTAATTTAACACGCACACGTAAATTACTTGCCTATATATGCAAAAATAATTTAAAACACATAATAAAATCATCACATCATTTTACCAAGAATGAAGTGCCTTTATTTAATAAAAATTACCAATATGGTAAGTGGTCTAAGGTTGCCTGGAAGAGATTGCTTTCGGCAATAAGGCCGCCCTTTGTACATTATATTATATGTTGATCATTTTATTTATTTAATTATTATTGTAAAAACGGTGTACAAATAAAGAGTTTTCTATCTATCTATCTATGCATAACATATTTGTAGCATGCTAGATAACATAAGCGTTATTGCTAGAAAAGGCAAAGAGTTTACAGTCATTAGGTATATGTGCACAGATATTAGTGTAATGGTGTGTATTCAGCTCACCAGTTTCATTCAGTGTTGAATGTTTAATACGTGCACAAAACACATTTAACTCTACTGATCCGCCCGCATAGATGCTTTCTTCTATCTTTTATTTAAAACTGTATTATTTAAAATTTACCATTGCAATGAATAGATTTATTCTCCAGGGCCGCAGGAGTTTGCTTAAAGGAAATATTTATACGAATGTTTGCCGATAAATACATTTAGAATAAAAATATAAATATTGATTTCGTAGAATGTCATAAACATTCTTTGGTTACGCCACTTTTATTATTAAAATTATACTACTTGATCAAAGATGCTAATCCTTTGAATATTTGTGAAAAGATTTACAATTAAAAAAATAAATCAATAATACTTAGGTTGGCTATATATATTGTTTACTTTTGAATGTGGAAACTGACATTCAAGCAAGAAAGACTCGGCAACGGGTCATAAAGCTCGATCTCTCGATCTTGGTTCGAAACGAATGTTCTAGGCATCATCAGAGCTAAAGACTGGCCGTCATCTAGTCCTGATCTTAGGGCACTGAATTACTAGAGAGTAAGGCTTGCTCTAAACGCCACAATAATTTGGAGTTCCTAAAACAATCCATACGATTGGCGGTGAAGAATTTTCTCATAGAAAGAGTGCGTGCGGCTATGGCTCAACGTTTTAAGGACTATATTGCCGCTAATAGAGACTACTTCAAAGAATCATTATATATTTTTAATAGTTTTATATTAATGTATTAAACTAACATACTGTGATAGTAATAAATGTTACGTGCCCTAAAAAAAGTAAGTTTTTCTCAGTAATAATATTTATGGCAACCAAAAAACAAAACCACTTCATAAACAAACTTGTTCATGTTTCCCTCTAATTTTAGTTTAAATTATTTTAACGGAACCATGTATCAAAATTTTTTGATGCCTCTTGGATAACATCTAACAACATCATGGACAAAAATATATGATTTAAAAGAATAACAAAACTTCTGGTTCCTTAAAAAATAACAAGAATTTAAAGTTCACATTTTAGATTTTTAAAGGACAAAAAAAATCATTGAAGAAAAAGCAAATACATTCACGCCAGAAGAGATAAAAAGCAAGGCCATATTGTACGCTCTGAGATTTGAATTACGTATCTTTATTTTGCTGGGCTAGGAATTGTTAATAAGAGAGTGATTTTGATATCAGAACTTCTGGAAATATTTGAACAAACAAACAAACAAACAAACAACAACCCATAATGTCCCACTGCTGGGCTCGGGTCTCCTCTCAGGAGAGGGTTAAGGCCATACGTCTCCACGCTGGCCAAGTGCGGGTTGGGGACTCGCAAGAATACGTTGTGGCTACGTAAATCTTGCCGTTGGATGTTTTTAAGCCGCCCGAAGGCCCCCAACTAAGCTTCACGACTGTTATCGTATGATGACAACCGGGACCGACTGCTTAACGTGACCTCCGAATCACGGAGACGCTCATGGTAACACGCCACCAGCGGTCACCCATCCAGGTACTGACCGCGCCATCGTTGCTTACCCTCGATGATTGTTTCTAATCACCGAGTGCAACTGGGCTATGAGCGCCTCTAATATTTAATATTTGAACATAAACCTCTAATGTCAATTCTAGTAAGTCCAAGTCGAGTTTCACTGGTCTAGCGTAAGTTATGAGAACTCAAAAATTTTTCTTAGATAATTTGTGAATACACATAAAAAGAATCTGAAATTTTATAACATAAATTTTAGGACATTTTATTACATTAATAACCTCAAGGAGTAGTCTTGCATAAAGCTAATGACTATGCACTAGACTATCACAGTTTGCATTCGATCTTACAACAGTAGAGTAATTAAAAAATGCACTTTCATTTTGTACATGAATAGGTTTTGCCTCAGTGATCAAGATAAATTGATACATTCGCATAAAACCATCCCCACTGAATCGGGTAGGCTTTCAACGTACACAAACATGGATATCGTAACTCATCATACCTATATTGAAAAGCAATAGTAATGATGAAATCAATCAATATGTAAACGAAAACATTCTGCATTGCATATTTTATCTTTAACAATCCTTGCCCAACCGAACCAATTAGTGTGAAAACCTTCGTACAATGTTATAAATTTGGCACTTAGCCTGACGCAAATTTTCACTGCTGTCAGCAAATAAAGTGGTGCAGTAATAGTTTTGCGACAGCCCGAACTAAATTGACACACTATAGTTGCCTACATTTTTTTGTCGGTATCTACGTTTTTCAATTAACCAATCCTGCATTTTGTGGTATATAAATTGTATAGGATGGGTGCATTTTATTAAATGTATGTATCTAAGAGACATTTTGCTAAATGTCACTTATACAAGTGCACAGATTTCAATGAAAAACACAGATTTCAATGAAAAAAATTGACTCGTTAAGTTCTTTTTAGAAGTAGACAGGTAGTTTTTATATGCGCTTTAATTTTAATGATTACAGTAATTTCACTAACAGCAGATAACTAATAAAATAGAAAAGTTACGATTACAATTTACAAATATGTACATTATTGTTCACATCTATTGTATATTATTAACGAAAAATGTATTATGCACATGTTGAATTTGTACAATATAATTACGATTTTTTAAGGCAATTTCGTCCAGCCATCTTTTATACGAATAAATTAAAATATGGATAGTCTGTGGTTTACTATTTATACTTAGTCAGGCCATAAATACTGCTACAATAAAAAATAAACAAAATATTACTTTCGAATTCCAAATTCGAAAGTAATATTTTCTGTTCTGTTAAGATTGTTCTTTGTGTTTTCTTATTTTTGCGCTAATTTATTGTAAAATATTGTGTAATATTAAAATGCAGCGGAGTGATAAAGAGAACCGAATCGCTATGATTGCATTATATAAAGAAGGTATGGAGCCAAATACAGTCTTCAAAATTCTCCATACGCTTGGTATTAGTCAAATGTTTGTGTACCAGGCTATTGATAGGTACAATAAAACCTTCTCTGTATGTAACAGAAAAACATCTGACGTCCACATCTTGTTCGTAGGAAAAAGGCAATTAAAGATTTTATATTAGGAGACGAATGTAGCACTCAGAACTCTATCGCGTATTTTAAAAGATGACTTAGGAGTTGCAGCATATAAGACACGCACTTGTTATTTCTGAACTAATAATTTTTAAAAAAATAGGGTGGTAAGATCAAATTAACTACATAAACCTGCTCAACGAGAATTTACAGATTTTTTTTAGCCATATTTTAACAAAAAAATGCGAAGGCAAAATGCGAGTACAAACCTGTAGGTATATGTATGATGTAACTAAAAATGTATGCTTTTCGCAATTTTTCCTTTATCTGTGCTATAGGACGTTGGTTCGTACTCAATTTAAAGATTCTGAGTTCACGGGAAATGCCCTGTGGGTTTTGATTCCCATGCGAGTATCGAAAATTTGTATCATAAACGGCTTTATTATATGATGTAACTAAAAATTTATGCTATTCGCATTTTTTCTTTATCCGTGGTATACCACAGATAAAAGATAGGATATATACACATAGCATAGTCTTGATCTTAATTCACTGCATTATGATTTGTGGTCAGTTATAGAGAGTAAGGCTTGTTCTAAACGCTTTGATAATTTGGAGTCCCTAAAACAATCCATGCAATTGGCAGAGAAGAATTATTATCAACAGCAGTACGGCCTCAACGCTTCATGTTTTGTAACCAATGGTGATAACTTAGAATAAGCTTTATATAGTTTAATGGGTAAATATTATTTATTAATATATTAAATTAGCACACTGTTATAGTAATAAATATCTCATATAATAAAAAATGACGTACTTCTTTGTGACAGTATTTATGTCAAGACTAAGTAAATAACCCATTTGTGTATTTAATAATCGATACTAGTGCTACTTTCTACCTAAATAACCTAAATAAAAACCCGACTCGTAAGCGTATCGTTACGTATCGTATCGTTGTAAACGAAACGTCGAGTAGACGTATCGTTTTGTAAGATCTCAGCTAATATTTTTTTCTGTGTATTTTTTGCAATAAAATAATATATTACGTTACTCACCCGTCTAGTTTATTTTGGTTATTTCTGCCCAAACTTTTTTCGTTATATCTATCCGTGATTATACATATTTACTTAATGAATGTTTAAATAGAGAAGAACGTTTCAAGAGTTTCACGAATTACTATAATCACTTTTTCAGTAATTTTTTACGCTTCTTCATCACGCCAGTACGCTATGACTATCGTATTAACATTAAACGTCTTCATGTGTGGACTTGTTCGAACATGCACGCGCTCGTATTGATTTCGTTCTACGCGCGTACTACGATACGCTTACGATACGACGCTGTGTGTGAAGGGTCTAAAAATGCAACACTGTTGTTTTGCATATACATTCAAAACAATATTACTGTAATATAAAACGCGAACATTAAAATCATACTAAAAACCAACAGAATATTATCCTAAGCCATTGCCAATATGTAGCTTATTAATGCAACCAATTCTACATCCCAGAATCGACTTCGGGTCTGCAATATAAGCAGCATTTAAGTTTATCCTACATTCTAAATGTGTAACATGTGCATATTCTGCGTATCAGAAGCGACGATAGCTCTCTATTTGCATTTATATCTTTCTCCAGCAAACATTGACGATAATTCGAAAAGAGAACGGAAAAACAACGCGGTACTGTTACTTAATATTACTTTTAACGTTTATAGACTACTTTAAAATTGTGTCCTGCGTATAAAATCACCAAGTTAAATGTGTATTGCGGTTGGCTACCTGCCAGGCACGTAGAACCTCACGTCCAAATCTGAGAATCTCTCACTCGCCCCGATGCATTCGGTTGTGATGATTCAACAATTGACACATAAATATTGAAAAATCAAATGTTTGCAATTCGAACGTAGTGTAAATCGTTGTTTTATGTTTATAGACTGTAAGTATACGTCTGTTTACCATCATACATTCGAAAATACTCTGATAAAATATTGTAATAAATAAAACTCTTTATGTCGCTTACGCTATCACAACTAAACTGCTGCACCGATTTCAATGACATTTCGCATCGAGATACTTTGATTCTTGAACAAGAAAATAGGTTAATCTTCACTACGACAACCGAAATACGACGCGAGGGGAGCCGCGGGCTAAATCTAGTATGCTATAAGTTTACCTGATTAATTTTGTGAAACATTGCTAATGGTTGATATTCGGTCGATTCTTTTTAACATTTTTATTTGTATTACATTTTATTACAGGTGTTTAATTTCATTAAATGAAAGTGTGGAAGATTCTAAAGATTTTATGAAGGATTTTGTAGTTATGTATTGATTATACTATGTACATACAAGAGGTCGTGTTTTACTGAAGGTTATTGATAACGATGACATTTTATTCAAAATTGTGTGTATTTATTCCAAACATTGAAATTTTTCTCAAACAAAAAACCAGTTTATCAATAGTTACATAAGAAACTAAAAAAAGAAAAATGGGAAAATGGAAATACAGGAAGAATAATCGTACTTGACATTATGTATGTTAACTTTCCACACAAAAAGAAACATTTCAATTTCAAGTGCGACTCTGCATCTCTGAATTGAACAAACGCGAAAGGACCTGCGTACATCAAAGTGATTACGGACGAAAAACGCCACACAGTCGAGTGGGAGCGTTGTAAAAATCACTACGACGTGTGAAGTGCCATCGGGGGCGTCTCGGTGGAGTGGCGATCGCTTGTTTTTCCCACTTTCGATGAACGCCGCGGGCCGAGCTCGTTCGAGTGCCCTCTGATTTCGTCCCTGCACCCGGCTCTGTGTTTTATGAGGTCAAGAGAACCTCCACAAAAAACACGTACCGCGATAAATTACGCACTGACACATTCAGATTCGCCCATAATATACACGATCGTAATATATTGTTTTTTTTTTCGTTTTTCGTTGGACTGTATGGGCGTGTTTTTGTGGCAGGTGTACTTCATTCTCAATACGCAGTTATTGTTTATACTTGTAGATAAAAGTACGTAGGTATACTAAAAATCGTTTTGTGATGATGCTTTTATTTTTAGTATTTATGTATGCTGAAATTATGACTGCCAGTGCAGAATACCGATAAGATTCGAAATGAATCACAAAAATAAGAAGCAGCCCACCAAAATTTTGGACCAACCTCTTAACTTTCATGTCGTTTATATAAATATCTAAAACTCTTCAGTGAACATATTTTTTACTATCATTGCAGCAAATATTTAAGTGTTAGTAATTAACAATAATTAGAAACTTTAATATAAATTGATTAAATATGGTAGGAGTAATTTATTCTCAATAACTATCAGAGCCAGTGCAGATGTTGTTCTGTTTCAATTTAAGGGCAGTGCAGTGTCGAAGTTAGAAGATGAACTTTGACGGAACTTTCACATGACAATGTCAACTAATCTTGGCTGAACACACAGTTCCCGAAGTCATATACGGACACTTTGAATTTAATGTAAATATTATTTACATCACTAAATAAGTTGTTAACTTACATTTATTTTATAATAATATATGTTGAATAAATTATACAAAAATGAAATCATGTGTAGGAAACCAACAACTGCGAATATTTTTTTCGATTATGCTGTATACATGTTGGTCTTAAGTTAATTCAAATGGCGATAAAGATCAGGACGGCACTGCAATAAATATATATATATATCCTATGAATTGAAGACAGCAGTATGCTCACGATCAATCTCAATAAAACACCTCAAGTTATAACATTTAACTTTGAAATGACATAAGACACATGTGAAACACATCTTCCTAAATTACTTTTTTTTATTTTAAATCTAAAAAATAAGAATATCTGTGAAGTATCCTTATTAATATAATTCTTTTTATTCCTTGAGCTTAGTGGCTTTAATTTTAATATTTATTTTTGAAAACAGGAACACAATTAAAATTTAAAACTAATTACATATATTTATAATTTTTCTTGACCGTTTTAAATAGGTATTTACTACTAGTATCTGATTTTAGTCTCTTTGAAAATTTTGCGAAAATTTTCCCAGAAAAAAGTCACCGACTTTTTTAAAATAATAAAATAAACATTACAACTCAACCAACTTATTGTTTGTTTCCATAAAATAATGATGACTTAATATTCAACCATACACGACTTTAATTTTAGGAAATTGTAAAATAAACATTGTTGTTAATATATTTATGAAATAAACTTGCATTAAGTTAGTAATAAAACATAATTAAAATTACACACTTGATGTTTACCAGAACTTTGTGATGACATGGTAAAGTAATCTCGCAGCTGTCGCGCGCGTTGTATAGAATACGGTAACATACACAAAATACAGATGGCACACAATTCTGTATCTTTGTCTTTGAACAACGTATTTACCTACTAGAATATAAGACAACACCATTTCAACTCGTATGTTTCCAACAATAGGATTTACACAAATAGAGATTAAGAAAATTCATATTTGAATATAGAATACATTTTATTCTCAGCTTAGAAAATGTATTACTTCTTCCTTTTATTGTTTCTTTTTTAAATGTTTGAAAAAGTGCCTTATTCGGACCACTAAATTTTATGCCTCTTGTTTTTATGACATTAGAATAAGCAGTATTAACTAAAACATGTGTAGTTTTTTAATGATATAATAGTAGTACACTTAATTATGTCACTAAGTAAAATTTTATATATCGATCTATATATATCCATGCCCACATATGAGTTTATGTACCACATATCATCTATTGTTTAATGTTTTGTCTTATAATACGGTGACTAGGGTCTTCTCTATACCTTATGTTTATTTTCCTCTAACTTCCAATACCATATTAGGATAATAAACTTAGTCTAGATGAGGAAGTCCATTCGATTAACAAGGGTCGTACTTGGAGTAGACTTTCTGACCTTTTTATATTAAAAAAATGTTTGTTAACTTAATTTATTATAAGTTCCTGAAAGAAACATGTGTTTTTGTTTATATGGATAACTATTTAAAATGTCCACAAACATGATCTAAATGTTCACATAAAATGTTTAAATCGTAAATAGTGAACATATTTACTATTTTCCACCATAAGTTACTGCAGTTATTAGCAAAAGCATAACGACTGTCTAAGTTTCATGAATTGCGGTTAATACAGATAATTTGAAATAAATTTTAAGCTTACTTCGAAGGCTGTATACATCACCGTGGGAGAGCCACGCTTCGGCATGAATGGGCCGGCTCGACCGGAGTGATACCACGGCCTCACAGAAAACCGGTGTGAAACTGCGCTTACGCTGTGTTTCATCGAGTGAGTGAGGATACCGGAGGCCCATACCCCAATCCAACGCCCCCTATCCCCCTCACCATCCCCCTTTCCCCCAGGCCGCCATAGTGTGGGTCACCATGCTGCATTGTTCTTTTTCACATTGAGGATGGTGACCACCACTCTTGGATTCTGCTCATGCTTTCCATCAGGCAGGGCAGAGTCATTTTGGCAGCTTAAATAAAAAAAAAAAACATCGTTCTTATATACAGGTTCTAAGTAAGTTAATATGGTCAGAGTCCGCAACTAAGTTCAAACATTTCTTGGTAAATAATACGAGTATATATATATATATAGGCAGTCTAAGACTAGTATTTTGAAAATAAAAAAAATGTAGAAATTGTAATCATTAGTTTTTAGTTTTTGTTTTGTAATATAAGGAAATTGTGTTCGCAGTAAGTAATAATGTATGCAAGCCTAACCGAATATACAATCATTTGACATTATATCATTAGGAATGATGGAGTGGGCGATAGTTGCATAACATACCCACAATATATTATCAGGTAATACCATATAATTGTCGTGATCTCTGAGAACAACCGTCGCTGTCCTCGCAGTGAGATATGAGCTGGCACACGATACGCTTCTAATTCCGTGACATCCATTCATTTACTGATTGCAATCGTGAATGGGATCAACCAACACTTGCAGGAAATGTGTTCAACGCTCTATAATTTAAAGTAACTATAATTTCTCTACGTACAGTATTAGACTCAGTTTTAAACTTTATTCTTTAGCAATAACGACGAATATACTGTTGAGTATAATAATAATAATAAATATGTTGATATTTTTGACCAGTAGCAAACCTGTACCAACTGTCTGTACATGCGACATTAATTTATTATTGTGCATATAATTTACGTTTGGAAATAGAACCGGCAATTAAATCTACGACAATAAATAACGATCCTATTATGTGTTCCTGCTATTTATTGTGTAAAATTCAAAATCGAGAAACAAAATTTCAAATTCAAAACGAATTTAACTAACTTTATTACTGGTATTGTAAAATAATTTATTTACTCCAAGGTTTTACAAACTTATTCCGAATATTTGGAAGTTTCTATTATTTCATCATCTAGAAGCGAATGGCTGGTACCACCTCGTTTTAGAATCAACGCTTGCGGCCACGAACGTTCTTTCTGTTGAATACTCAGTATGAACGTAAAATACGTCATGATATGGATTTTAAAAGATGTTTAAAGATTCATAAACGTAAGCTTTCTACCTCAGTCGGAGTCGTAAACTTGAGTGTAATGTGTCTGAATACCGTATTACGTATAATACGACGGTAACTTGGAGCGTTAGGCCGTCTTTCTACACCTGGTGACATGAATAAACTGTGGTGTTGTGGTCTAATATTAAGTTCGGCTTGTTTATAATGTTGCTTCCCCACAACGTTAGATTTGTGTAGACGTGTCGTGTTTGCCTTAAGTTGGGATCTCTTGTTTGTACGTAGATATGCGCTTATGGGTGCGTGTGATATTGTTACTGATGAGATCAATTTATTGTTTCGAAACATTCTTGTCTTTGTACGAATAATCATGAGGTTACACAAAACGGCAGTTACTGAGGCGAAATTCTGGCCTATTATTGTATAGTGATTGAGTCGTGTATTTTTATTCTAGTCTAGTCACTTTTTCTGTTTAAAATAAATGTTGAAAATTAAATGTCAATCGAAATTTATAATAGGGTAAAAATATTAATTTTCTAATAAATATGTTGTAGGTGTCGATCTTTTGCAATCTTGTAACTTTATAGAATTTTAAATTTACCTTTCTAATATTTTTTTGAACTTTTAGCATACATTGTCTATGATAAACTCATTTCTTTTCTTAAAAATTCCTAATAAATAGTTATAAAAAAGTACGAAATTGATATAATTACTTATACTTCAAAACTACTTCTCCATGTTATATGCAGCATTAACTATACGAAGAAGTTTAACTCGGTTTTAAGCCCTCTACTATATTAAGAAAGTTATCATATTATCTTCTATATACACACACATATTCCAAAGCTTAGTAGAACACACAATTTTTGTATTTCAATGATTCCAAGTATATTTACAATTTGGAAATCTCAGCACAGTTTGATAAGCTCAGAGACAGGTTTAACTTTAAATCCGTTACATCTAACACTTCAAATATCAATGCAAACAATTAATTACAAAACCGAACTCTAAAGCCTTATACACTATAGGTATCTTGCTGTTCTCGAGTCAACTACTCTGAGTGACTTTAATTCATCGGCGAGTACACCATCTGGGATTACTTGAAGCTGTCACGCCGAGCACCGGACGAGACGTTCAGATCTTCGATCGGAACTTGGAGGTAGTTCGAAGATCAAAATTTAGGAGATTGTGATTAAGTGTCCGTGATACAACTATTGCAAAGGCAAAACAGAATGATTTACACACACAATTTATGACGTGTAATAATTGCACTTTAAGTAATTATTAATGTAGCTTTCATAAATTGGTCGTTTTAATTGTAATAAATATTAAGTCAAAGAGCTACCTGTTTTAAAGAAATATTTTGCTGCGTATGTAATCAACATATTATTTTTTTTCCTTGTTATTAATAAGCTGCAATAAATTAAATAATTAAATACATGAATAATATACAATACATAAATATTATTATTATACACGTTCTCTGACGTTAATATAATTGTTGATATTGCTAACGCCAATAACCCCTAAGGGCTTACACCTACATTACAATGATTTTATACTTTATTTATGGTATGGTATTATGGTATTGATTAAAAAAAACCAACCAAGTGCAAGTCGGACTCGCGCATTGAGGGCTCCGTACAAACCTTTAGATATATTATATGATGTAACTAAAAATTTCTATTTTCGCGATTTTTCGTTTATTTGTGCTGACTACTAGTCCAACCAACTCTACCAAATTTCAAGATTCTGAGTCCACTAGAAGTAACCTGTAAGTTTTGATTGCCTAACGAGGATCGAAAATTTGCAGCATAAACGGCCTATTATATTATATAACAAAAAATTTATGTTTTTCGCAATTTTATCTTTATCTGTGCTATAAAAAGTTGCTCTGTGCCAGATTTCAAGATTCTGAGTTCACGGGAAGTACCCGTAGGTTTCGATTCCCTTGCGAGTGTCAAAAATTTGCAGCATATTATATAATCTAACTAAAAATTTATGTTTTTTGCTATTTACCTTTACCTGTGCTTTAAGACGTTACTTCGTACCAAATTTAAAGATTCTGAATTCACGGATAGTACCCTGAAGGTTTAAATTCCCTTGCGAGTGTCAAAACTTTACAACATAAATGGCTGCATCTTTTGATTGTGTCGGCTTAGAAGTTTTTTCACAGCTCTAAGGGACAATAGACTTGAGTATTCGATGTAAGTTTCAGCTCGATACCTCCACGTGTTCCTGAGAAAAAAGGTCTTCACAGACAGACAAACGGACAACAAAGTGATCCTATAAGGGTTCCATTTTTTCCTATTGAAGAACGGAACCCAAAAAGATGGTTAATACTATTTTTATATTACGGTACTATTACAGTCAATATTATTTTTATTAAATTATTGTTTTAATAAATATTATACTGTATAAACATACTAACAGTAGTAGGGTTCAAAATAAATAAATGACATTTAATTGTGATTAAAATTATTGTTCAAAAACAGAATGATTAGAATAATAAAATACTTAAAGTACTAGTAACGAGCTAGAACAATTCAATAAAGGTATATTTATTTTAGCCTATTAAACAATGGACAGACAGAAGAGAATTAATTTCAACTGAAAGTTATTCGTTCTAAGTTAAACGATAAAACATTGTATAGAGTATGAAAACATCTCGATGGCTAGAAGTGTATCTTGTAGATTTAATAGACAATACCACTAAGGAGAGAGTTTCTTGTAAACTTTAGTTGGAACTTGGATAAGTTTCTGGGCAAGCCCTGTCCTTAAATTGAAATGGGTACCAAAATAGCTCTAGTTGCTTCATTATTAACTTATTGAACTAACTATTGGGATATCTTCGAGTTTAATAGAAAGGTTAGCTCTGTTTACCGATTTAATTAAATATATGAATTAATGAATTATGTTTTAGAGCTAATTCTCGTCAATATAGTCTTTAATTTGAGGTATTGTTTTCTGCAAGTTCTACAAAAGAATTTTGTGAATAGTGTAAAGTTTGATAACTATCATAGAGAGCCCTTAATTATTTTAAGTCAATAATCTTTTACTACAATTCATACAACCGATCGTCGACATGCACGGCATAAAAAAGTGTGTGTTTCTCGGGACGCTTGACAAAAGTGACCTTCTTCTTCTTTAGCCTATTGCCGTCTAATGCTGAACGAAGGCCTCCTCCAGAGAGCGGCAACCATCCCGGTCTTGGGCAGTCCGCATCCATCTACCACCAGCCACTTTCCCCACGTCGTTTGTCCATCGCACACTTCGTTTGCCTAATAGTGGTCTTCACTCTGACACTTGTCGGCTGCAGTGACCCTCAGTCCGCCTGGAGGTATGACCAACCCACTTCCACTTCAGCGTGCTGATCCTCCGTGCGATATCGGTTACTCCAGTTCTCTTTTGTATTGTCTCATTACGAATTCTATCGACAAGAGAAACACCCAGCATCGCACGGTCCATCGCATTGTGCTTAGCAACTTTAAACTTGTGTAAAAAACAGAAGTGATAACTTAACTATTCTAAATTGAACTACTCAATATTGAAATTGTTTAAATTGACAAAAGCTTAAATTATTACATGTATATTAATATGATAGTGTAAGCAAAACTACTCACTAAATTCTTTTACTGATTGTAAAATATATTTTATCTGTCCGAAACACGGCTGGCGCTGTAGATTAGAACGACCGAGGAAGAGCCTGCCTATCACTGCCGTATGTGTGAGAGAAAGGGAAGCCAGACAGACTCCCATAAGAAGTTATCACTTCAAAAATGGCATTAAAATATATTTAGTAATAACATCCAGTCATTAATCAAATTATCATCACACAGTATTTGACCTGGGTGGAAATCACACCCACAAACTTTAGTTGACCATTAGTCACTAACCATTCGACCAGCAGATTTGTCAAACATAACATAACATAATAAGATTGAAATAAACGTTAATAATGCAACTTGAATTACGAATAATGCAACGTTTTATGAAAATAAAAACAAAATTAAAGAAAGATTCACAACTAATTAAAAAAACTGATGTAAAAAAATTCTTAACTTAGACTGAAACATTATTTTGTGTGTAACAATCTTCGCTTGTGCTTTAATTAGACTCAATTATTTAAACATAGTCACACAACTGTATAGTACATTACTGCAGTGTCCAACGCTCAAGTTTCTAACTGTGACTCTATGGGGATGTCCCCGCCGCTAATGTCTTCAATAATTGGCAGTCGAACTTCCAATGTTCCTAATCACGAAGTCAATCCAACAATGACCCTTTAGGAAGGAGAACGTAACCTTTTAACGAAACGCTTTCAGAGGTCTTTCATTTTTTATTCGTTTTTATATTATTATTAAGATAGTATGGTAATTAAGTAATTAGTTAAGTAATTTTTGTGAATGCCTTTATTGTGTTATAATAATAAACTATCGTAATGGTGTTATGTTTTTCTTTATAGCATAGGGACAAATGACCAAATGGGTCATCCAATGTAAAGTGACTACCACCTTCCACGGACCCTTGAATTACCCTCCTCTTCAGTGTTGAGAGACGGAATATTAAGCGTCTTTGTAATTTTATTCCGCCGGTGAGTCGCAACAAATCTATTGTTTAATAACAGATTGTCTATATATACCGAAGCATTTTTTCCCATATAACACAGATGCTCCCGAATTAATATTAATGCACCAAAATTAAGAATGACAATGCAATTTCCTGTTTTTAAGACTCAATCCATAGAAGTATCAGTCATATATGTGAGTCTGAACAAATGTTATGAAAAATATGAATAGTGGTAATATGTAGGATAGATAGGATAATATGCACGTCACGAGGCTTAATAATGAGAAGTGGAATGTTAAAACAACAATGTGGAGAGGACCGCAAGGAAAAATATGCAGAGGAAGACTACTGACGCAATGGGTAGACTGTAAAGATTGTAAAAATTGCCGGCCTTAACTGGAGCCTTAATAGCATAAGACCGAGAAAAATGGACATCTTTGGCCTCCACCATTACCCAATCAGGGATTCTTATAGAAAAGAAATTAGATAGATCCTAGCTGGAAATAGAAATCAATAAAAGTAACTACATTTTTCTTAATACGACTACTGTTTAGAATTAATATAAATTGTAAAAAAGGTAAGAAATAAAGGTATTTTTATTTTATTTACTTAACATGTAGAAATCTAGTGTCGAAGAACTATTTATAAGACGTTGAAGTTAGGCGGCCTTTCTTGAAACTAAACACTCATGAATACAACTACGTCTATAAAATTAAAATACATGCCGCTAGTGATTCGAAAACATCAAAAATATTTAATGTAAAAAGTAATAGTGTTTTAATTTGTTTATTATTCCTTTACGTGTTACAATAACCACCAAATTTTCAGAACTTGACATATTTCAGGCAGTGGTTCATGTTACTAAAAAGGAACAAACCCGCTTTTATAGCAACAACAGTATAAAATTCAATAACCTTATTCAGTTTTCACACTTAAACGTGCATTGTTCACGAACAAACGATAGACCACTAGGCCGGGTCCACAAAGGATTTTGCCAAGGTATATTTCCAAATATTTTACACAATGAAAGCAAGATTAACAAACATTGAGGCCACTCTTTCTGGTTAGGCTAAAGTATGGCGAGTTGTCACGCAAGGCCTGCTTACACTGAGAAAAAAGAAACAATGAGAAGAGACATTTGGACAATTTAATACAATATATTTGTAACAAGTTTGGTGTCCACGAGCTATATAAAGGTTAAAATTACTATTCAAAATATGTTTGAATTAATTTAAAATACTTCAGTCGGAACATAATGCACCTATAGTTTTCGAAGGACGTAGAGCACAGTAAATTTCTAGTTTCAATACATAGATTACTAATAACATTACTAAAATAATAAATTAATTAGTTCACACAGATCAAAATTTTTCGGTTTATCTCTAAAGACACTAATATCGTCATTTATACATACACCGCAACTACTTTCTAAATATAAGTTTGTAAGTGATATATAGGTACATATATCTTTTACATGCTGTGAAATACCATTTTTTTAATACTTAATATACTTAACGTTCTTCTTATGCTATAGATACTTCAAAGAGAGAACAGGCAGAGTAATACGTCTATTCAATTCAAAATTGATATTATATGATGTAATATGTTCCAAATCCGTAGGTAGGCCTATTTTCAAAAGAATTGTGAAACGAATTACTAGAATAAATTTTATATTATATTACATGTTCTGAAAATGGCAATCTTGTCCAGCAAGCTTTGAATGCGCCCGTGAAATATAATTTCGATCGGACGGCAATCAGGGCCCGTTGAAGACGGCGCGTGAGGCGACTCGGTAAAATATTAAACTTGCCGCTTGTGAGCAAGCCACAGCAATGTGCATCAGACAAGTGGGCTATAAATATTTAGTATCGCTATTGTCACTGGACAAATGTACGTTTGTACTGAGTAAAAGCTATAAAACTGACAAGAAACAAGTCTAATATCAGCGTTATTTACTTGTAATCAAAGATATTGGGCAAACCTTGATGTGTGTTCGATTGACAACCCATAATGTCCCACTGCTGGGCTCGGGTCTCCTCTCAGAAGAGGGTTAAGGCCATACGTCCCCACGCTGGCCAAGTGCGGGTTGGGGACTGGCAAGAATACGTTGAGGCTATGTTGGATTTTTTTGAGCCGCCCAAAGGCCTCCAACTAAGCTTCACGACTTTTATCGTATGATAACAACCGGGACCGACTGCTTAACGTGACCTCCGAATCGCGGAGACGCTCATGGTAACATGCCACCAGCGGACACCCATTGAGGTACTGACCGCGCCGTTGTTGCATACACTCGATGATTGTTTCTAGTCATGCTATGAACTATATATATATATATATATATATGTTGGTTTTCTAATGCACACTTTTTCAATAACACTTCAGGTACACATAAATATCTTAAACATAACATAGATTAAATTTAACATAAGACAACATAGATTAAACAACATAGATTAAACAATATAACAAATGACATTTTGATGTAAAAATGTTCATTATTTAAGTTTCTTTATATTCAATACAGATATATATATATAGTAAAACTAAAGTATCATTATAATAACCCTTTCAATGCAGTTCAAATTTCAGCAGTCTGCAGTGACTTAAAAAACATGGAGCAGCCCGTTTTTATTTTTATCCTAAATACATCTGGAAACATACTCTTTCTTGAATGTTTTAAGGAAAGTCTAGAACAACTATTGATCTTTTTTTATTTACTTCTAGCAAAAGAACTATTTTCAGTAAAGTATCGAACATTAAGAACTTAATACGACTGTAAGGAAACATTACAATATGCATTTTTATAACGTTTATCAAAACACGGCTGATACGCAAACGTGAAAGATGTACTTTTCACCAACTGGAACAGGCAACATCTCTTTGAACTTCTTAGAAATTAAAAAAGAAAAGGGAATTTTCTTAGAATCGTTTCTGGAAACCAATTTTTTGATGAGAATGATAGAAGAGCCAAAATATTTTGTAAATATTTTATTAATATTTAGTTTGCAAGTTTTCTTTGTAGTATTTATTCGACCATTGGGCTTACATTTAGACTCTCACAATTTTAGACAGTCATTTTGAGATGCTGTTTAGTCTTAAACATAGCATCACATTAATATTTCATCATCAGTTCGTGTAATAGTGTTGCGTTTTGAATACGAAACATCAACATTCTAATTCATTGGTTCATGGGTATCGACGACTAAGGCTTAAAACTGCGCAGAACAACAACAGCAAAAGGAAGGAAAACATGTTATAAAGCTTTTTGAAAGATGATCATGAAAGTATTACTTACATCAATTCAACAATGCTTCCAAAATATGAATACTTATCTAAGTGTTTACACTTGAAGCTTTCAAAGTACAGATCATTTACCTGCAACCAACATATATACTACATTATTATTTATTACATGTTTAAGAAACATTACGTAGTCTTGCTATAAAATATAGTGGATTATATTTTATGATATAAGCCCCTGACGTCTTTACCGCACAGTTGTAGATCAACATCTCGCTAATATATATGCGGGCCACGAAAAAATCTTACTTTATATATTCCGTACAGTTTATTTGCCTCCTAAAGAGTATGTATGTGTTTTTATTTTCAATGCGTTTATCATATACGAAACTTCTGAATAAATGTAAATGAAAACAATTCCGCATTATTAAATATCGTTATATGCTTTTTTAATATGACTTTTAGATTTCAATTAGCTTGATTATGGACAAATTGCATAGGTTTTTACAGGATTGTTTTTATTTTATAAACATAAATAAAATATTTTCAGATAAAATATTTTTAATGTTTCTAAGAATATACATAAATACATATTTTAACCATAAGCTGCAGTATCCGAGTTGAAGGTAACTGGTATTATTCATATCAAATTGACCTTTTTTTGATTGAGCCGCAAGAAGTGAACTATAAAGTATAATTATTTATTTAGCTGAAGTCATTTGCAGTCTAGACAGCATGTCTGAGAATACAATGTCATTGAAACAAAGTCTTTAAATAACAATAGATTTACACAGTAGTTAAGAATGCATCCCACGTTCATTATTAACATATCACAATCCCTGCTAACTACTGCTCATTGAATTTATTTTAAGAACGAGTGATTATCTTAAAGTTTTTTTAAAAAAACAAGCTATTATAACTTGTTAAAAAACCTTTAAGCTCTTTCATTTAATACCCATATTGGAAGGGTTGTTCAGAAATATGTTTGCCGCCATTCTGTTACGACGGTCATTTTGGATTAATAATAATACCGGTTAAAAATAATTGAATTAACAACAGAAAAAATATATTTCAAATTTCAGCTCAATCGAAAATCGGGAAGTGGTTCTAATTTTACTTGCAAGATTCGATTACAGACCAACATCGGGACAGGTAAAACTAAATATAAGCTTATAAAAATACAATGTTTTATATGCAATATACGTAGAATTCATAATTTTAATTACCGAAGTAATCTTATTTTATAATAGCACTCCTAAGCCTTCTTTTATGTTACCTATGTTAAAACTAAAATTTTTCTACTTAGCATAGTTAACATAAGTGTATGGTAGTAAATTTAACGTTAGAACTTGTCTGTAGCTAAAAATCCTTGCAAGTGAAGCTGTATCATGGTGGGGGCAGAATAGATCACTCCCTGTAGGAAGGCGTCAATCGCCAGCTGATTTATAGAGGGCGGGCGGCTACGGCGGCGCCGTCTAAACTGTCCGGAGTTTTGCTCGTGTTGGCGAACGCGGCCCGCCGGCAAACAACTCACTCACCTGCCGCCTCTCCCTCATCGAAAATGCGAACCCTATTAAATGCCTTTATAAACGAATCCATTTTAAATTCCAAATAGTCTACCGACAACACGAACGGGACTTCCAGACATGACACGCGTGTTAACGAAATGTTGGCGCTTGGTCAATTTTCATGTGAAAATTTTACACAATTTACCTCCGTCGAATTTCCGTAATAGTGTTAAGCCATAGCATCCTGATCAATCCAATCCGCTATATAGTCATTTTAAAAAAGTCTAATTTTTAACAGTTATTTTATAAAATCATAAAAAAAAATTAACAAAACATAATCATAACTCCGGTTGACGGTAATTGCGCTGTCCAAACATTCCAAAACTTTGTAATCTATATTTCAGCATTATATTAAAATCTTATCATCTTAACGCTACCCGCACTTCTACATGCTACTATGATAAATTTCCGTTGAGTAAACTACTTACAATCGGAAAAAGTTAAAATTTAAACTCAAAATGCAAGCAGAAATGTTAAATTAACATGATTTAAACAAATTGTCGAACGAGCGCTTAAACAATGTCATTCGTGCAATCTGTTCAGGAAGTTCTGTTTAGTATCGAGAGATACGAAAGATTTATGTTTAAAATATAAGATCAACATTCACGAAAATATGTATATAATTGAAACATTTTAGGGGCATTGAAAAAGTTTTTAGTTCAATTTAGCGGCAATCAGGACGACCGTTGAAGATGGAGCGTGAGCTGAATGCTTAAAATATTAAACGCGGTGGAATGACGGCCGCGACGGGACACCGGCCCGCCAATTTGATATCTGTGTCAAATCAAATGAGCGCCGGCGTACCCCAAATATATGATACTGTACAAATGTTTTGATGTTACGCGTTCATTTTGTGAAAACAATGATATTATTGTTGTATTCACGTAAGTGCTTTGCTTTTGAGAATCTTGGTCTATTAAGTTTGTTGTGATATGTTATGTTGGTTAACTAGATTAAGAAATAGTTCTACAAGTTTGTAGCCAAAACCTAAAATTATTTGCACATACCATTTTACTTTTTAAAAAAAAAGGCTTCTTATTCTGAATTGTAATAAATATGACAAATAAAACAAGTAAAATTATTTGTAAAAAACCCGATCGTGAATATCTGTCATCTTTAAAATATTAAATTCAGTTTTTTTAGTAATATATGTTTATAGATTTAATCGAAATCACCGTTAAAGAATCTTTATTTTGATACCATACTCGGTGTATTTGAAAACTTTTTTTTGAGATTACTTTATTGGCGCCAAAAATCCTTAATTTTGTTTTTTTTTTATTTTGATGTAGACGAATCTATTGACACCACTTACATAAAAATACGTCAAGCCGTTTAGGTTCTAGGGCGTGACAAATAAATGTACATACATACATACACTCGAAAAATATAACCCTCCTTCTCTCGCAGTCAAGTAATGAGGTCTATTTGACGTACTAACTGAAGGGTTTAATAAGTTGTTTTCTTATCAGTAACCTTTGAGAGTATTACGAGATGAGCACAGCTTATTCAGAAGAATGAAAGAGAAAATGGAAAAGAACAAAAATTCAAATTAACGTCAACACAACGTTCAAACGGGAAAAATGTAAAACAGTAATAACTAAAAATAGGTAAAGATAAAATTATGACAGCTAGAGGGAAACACGCCCACCCGAGCGTATCTCACGAAAGCAGCGACGCCCGTTTTGATTTAAATTCAAGAAAATATATGTTTTTTAATATTTTTCTTAACTATTCCTTGCATTTGTTGAATTTTTATACAATAGTTACTGAGAAAAATTATTAAATTATAGTTTTCAATATACCTATTATTCTAATGTGTCAGTATGGGAGTTTTGTATATATTGTGGTAATTATTGAGAATCAATTCATTAATGCAATAATGTTGACAAAATATAACAGAACTCTTGACAAAGGACGGCGGGTTAACATTCTATTTTATTTTTTATACTTGAAAAATTAATAAAATTTAGTTTTTGAAATTATAAAACTATGTAAAAAATGAGTAAATAAGAATAATCGTTTTTAGAGGCATCTAAAGAAGTATTTATCACGAATTACCTGATTTAGCACAGTAATATCAATCGTGTTAATCATAAATAAATAAATAAATAAATATTTCGGACATCTAACACACAACGCCATCTAGTCCCAAACTAAGCAGAACTTAGTTAAGTAAGTTTTTAATAATCGGTGATTGTGTACTTCATTTTCAATTTTCTTAAAGCTTTCTACATCATCTCGACAATGCCCTTTGTCTATATGTTAACATTACAATTAGTGTCATGTTTGTTCAAAAGTAATACTAAATTGTATAAATTAAATTTGTTGTTTGTCATTGTTCCATACTTTATTCAGTAAGTATACTCTTTGTTTGGTATTGAAAATCATTGGTTTCATATATTGGAATCACTCAATCGTTGTTGCGTGCATTGTTTGGTCTGAACATGGCAATATTATGAATACGTGCTATCGTAAAACATTTACCATATGAATTCAGAAAAAAAACAGACCAGATAATATTGAATGTAAAATTGTTTGTACATTTTAGATGACATGTTCAGATTATGTAATGGTACTAGGTACACCGTAATCCAAAGGCTGATGATGCATAATATATTTGATTTACACGTACCTAATGATGATGATGATGATGGTACGTAAGATGATGATGGATGTATACGTAATACGTACGTACGTACAATATACAAACTATGTTGACGTTTGGATCGCTGATCTTATGTTCTAATTTAGTCTAGCATTTTAATGTCATGTAGGAATGCACTCATTTAAGACATATTCCAAAGAAAATTACAAATGCAAAACAATCCATCCATTTAATAGCAATAATATTCAAAAAGAAACATAGGCACACTGGTGCACCAATACATACAGCGGCTGTTAAATTTTTAAACCTTTCCTTATTAAGTCCTTTCATGAAACATTTGTAAATAAGAAACAAAAATCTGTATGCAGTTTGTAACAATTAATCTAATTGTAAAGGAAGATCAAAAGTTTATAAACCAGGTTGTATTGAAGGTCGTCACCGCCTGTATGCGTATTTTCGTTTTTCTCTTATTAGAAAGATTTTGCCTTTTTTCCGTTGTCTCTGAATGATAATTCAAAGGTACGTGATTATTGTTTCGCGTTCAAAATTTACTCTTATGGTTTTATTTGCATCATGGACCATACTATTGAACCATATTTTACAACATATGATGACTATGGATGATACTATTTAAGTTAACAAAAGAAAAAAGAATGATACGGCAAAAAATTTACAAAAATGCATGATTCTAAATCACTCTAAATATGAAATCTTTTAATACTTATTTACATTAATCCTACCTTTAGAAACAGTGATTGTTATACGAAAACTACTGTTCCATATTTTTACTGTAAATAAATTTAACTTTTTCGCATATAAATTTACAAATGTTCCGGAATGCTAGGCCGCCGCCGTCGCAATCGCAACCCTCAACGTGCAATGTGCCTTCCTACTTTATTTGCTTCATTTTCAACGATATTCAGATTGCCAAGAAGGTTTGCGTTCAATTTATATATTATCATCTGCTTTCTTGAACAACGTTGCAGAAGCACTTTTCATCTCATTTAATATGGCAGTGTCTATTTTTTTACATAGTAATTAATTAGAAATTCTCCAGATCAGGAATGTGGAACGCTACTAAATACAGAACACAGGAAAACATCATGCTATAAACGATATTGATCCACTGTATTAGGGAAGTAATCAACAGACGTCAAGCTCCAATTCGAGAAATTAGATACCGCCTACAAAGAAAGAGGCAAAAACCATTACTTCCAGGAACATGTTCCTTTATAATTTTTCTATAGTTCCAGTAGTATTAGTTATTTCGTACTTTTTCATGCTACAATTACATAAGAGTCAGTTATCATTGATATTTAATATATAAATTCGGAATTGGAGACAAGGACCATACCCCCGCTCCTACTGAAAAAAAACGTATTTCATAGAGATAATAAACTCGTTAGATTCAACGAACTAAATCAAGTATTAAAATGATTCTAATTTATTCCTTTGCAAAATACTGTACTCCTAAATTTAACATTTCATTTTCTACATGGTTTTGGAATGTGTGTTCATGTCGCGGGCAATTTTATTGTTCGTATGTGTGTATGTATTCCTTATTAGCAAATGTGACTTACAGCTATAATCCACTCAGTAAAAGTTTTTTTTTCTCATTCCTTTTGCATGTTTAGAAGTTTTTCAATGGTACTCGGCAATCACAAAACCCCTCAGCAGTTTAACTTTCATTATGCTATTAACACTACAAGTTATTACCATACCGTGTATGTTCCAACACAAGCATTTACTTTGGTTAATGATTTTCACTAGACGACAACAGTTATATACATGCAAACTAGCAAACAATATGTCTATAGTATCTTTACAAACTTACACATTCGTAAGTTTACACTAAAATTCAATCAAATGCATGTTGGAAATACGTGTACATAAACACTTGTGGCCTAATGGACATTCTCACATGTATCGACTAACACCTTAAGTGCCATAAGCATCATAGTTCCCCGCAACCCGAGTGAGAGACTTCTGTGAAAGCACACCCGTCTATGATACCCGTCCATACAACCGATGGCCCCAAATCGATGAACTATAAATCCATTGTCTAAGTTTGCACAGACAGAGCTCTACTCCTCTCCGGACTCAGAAGATTAATTTTCTTAGTTTAGATTGTTTCGTGACCCATTGTGCAAGCGATAATTGGATTTTCTCGACTATCTGTGATTTAGTTACCTCTGGCTCTTGGCTTGTAAAATTTATCTAAACTTATCTAGTTTTGTATAAATGCAAATGAATATATCTCTACTACCAATAAAAACAACTATGTGTCTATGAAAAATATGGAAATACGTGTCAAGAGACTCGTTAGTTTATAATTACTATACGAAGCAGCTGTTCTGTCTAGCTGTTTTGAATAAATTTTATAATGTCATACGTAAATATCCCCATGATTTATATTCTAATAAATGTCAAAACAGAGATTTAACAAAACAATGAATTGTTAAGTTTATTATCCAGTAAATAATAGAGTATAGAAAAGATAGATTGAGTAGTTTAGCAGTAGTAGGATGAAAAGACATTGTAGGGAAACTCGATATAGCTGCCTATGTGATGTACTTAGGTCGTATTACTCTAACGCGTGGCTAACTAGTCGCTAGTAAGCTATTGGTACGTCCAGTTGTCCCATTTTATTGTATATCACTGCTCCTTTACACAAAAACTTTAGTATTCAATGACCCCTAAATTGACAATTCTACAACTTAAATGAAACTTCAAAATACTTTATCATGAAACAAGTAGCACTACTTACTACTAAATTTAGTACCAGGAAATATTTTCTTGAGGTCGTTTGGATTCTATATATTATTAGTTTATACCTCAGATCAATGATCTGAGTTTTATATAATAAACTAGCAGACTGATTGATCGATCAACACAAAGCTTACACCTCTGGATCTAAATGTATGAAATTTTCACAAATATTAGTTGATGTCGGTTCTTAGATAATGTAGGTTCTTAGGTAATGTAGGCCTAAGAAATTGTTACCTTTTTTTGAAAAGGTAACAATTTAAGGGAATAAAATATGTATATTTTTTTACATGAAGTTTGAGGGAAATATGAACATAACTTCAGAGCTTCTATCATGATTTTTCTTAGTATATACATTGCCATACTTATTACAAATCATTATCGAAAACCAGTGACTTTTTTCCACTAAAGTTTTACTAAGTGCTTAGTGTTGATTCAAAACAAAATCATAAACAAATGATACCCACTGATGTGTAAAGTATTACTACTCCTATGACTTTTAAAATAGTCTTTTAAAATTCCATGTCTTTAACTATTATTTGAATGTATAGCTGTAAATTAACATTGTTGACTAGCCAGCTTGGTGTGTCTTTTTCTTGGCGGTTAGCAACTGCAGTAAAATTGTACCGTTTTATGATGATCGTTAAACTGCGCTCGGTGTGTGGTTCAATTGCATGTCTTAAAGTACTTCTTTGCTGAAAGCTATGCGAGGAACAAACGAACGATTTACTGTAATCTTGTGACTTAAGTTATTCTTAAGTTATTACTTCCACAGTTTTCGGTGACTATAAATGAGAATCTATTTTTTTTAACATTATAAATATTTTGTCAAATACCTTTTTTTTATTTTAATTAAAGTTGTCAAAAATAAAAATTTTATAATTAATAATTTCGTTCGCTAACTCTATCGCAATATTTTATGCCCGCGGCTCCACCCGCATATATGTCAGCATATATCTCGGCAAATAGTAGCCTATGTGTTACTTCGTAGTATAAGCTATATCACTGTAAAGTTTCATCCAAATTCGTTTAATAATATTCACGTGAAAGAGTAAAGAGTAATAAACATCCTCACAAACTTTCACATTTTATGTTATTAGTATTATTTTTATTAGTGGAGGTCTAAAAGAGTGTTAGTATATTATAATTTGTAATAAAACAACATGTGTTTGCTAATGCCTTATCTCAATTCGATTTTTTTTCCACAAAATAAAGTTTTGTAAATCCTGAGTAGGGTAAAAAAATTGATTTAAAAATTACTGCAACAAAAAGAAAAATTACAAAGAGGTGAACAACAATGGTAACAACATGTCATTTGTACCGTAAGTATTGAATTAAAATATAATAATGAAATGAAGATTAATAAAATTGATAATGTTATTCTTTACAAAAAATGCAAATAGTTTTTTAACTAGCAACATTTTTCTCCACTTTTTGACATTTAACTAGTAGACTCTAGTAGTAGATTTAAAATTACATTTCATTGCTGCACTTTACTACTTGTACGTGTACACAAAATGTACTAAGTTTACCCAATTTCTTACCATTATTTTTAAGGATTGTCTTGTTGTCAGCCTATGCTATAAATATCAGCATATGCATCAATGGACTACCAAGAAAATACATGCACACACACATCGATTTTCTATTTTTATTGATGCGTAATTCACCCGGGCTATTGTGAAAAGTGCGCACTTTAAGTTAAAAAAGAAGGCTGTTGTTAAATGTTCTACCTTCTACATAAATTTTGAAAAAAAGTAAAATGTTTGTACATAATTTGCCTCAGTGATGCAGTGGTAGCGTATGCTTCTGCTGTACTTGAGGTCTTGCGTTCGATTTTCGGGTCGGATCAAACGTTTGTATGATCTGCAAGTATGTATTTCATGGTTTGTGTGAATACTATATAGGATATAATAGGAGTCACTAAAGTTATATTAAGTAATTATTAATATAACATTTATTCTTAAATCTGATATTAGATTAAACATTAACGTTTCAGTCCCTTATTTTCCATTTATAACAGTTAATACTTTAAATAGTTATTCTCATACTTTTGGTTAACGAATACCTAAAGAATAACTGAGCCAAGAAAAGACATAGGGAGTAACAATATAATAACTTAGACGTAGACTAATTGCGAACTAGTCAGAGCTTGTGCTGTGGTAACCATACTAATGATAAATATACTTTTTTTATGTATGGCCCTACCAAAATGAATATACTCTGCCTGATGGAAAGCATAAGCAGAATCCAAGAGTGGTCACACCTATGTTTAATGTTAAAACAAGACTTCATTTAGTCTCGTAATATTTTTTGTACTTTAAAGTGTGTCTCTTTACTTACAGGTAAAATCAATATTCACTAAGAATAATAACTGTGCCACACTAGGCTGTACTAAAATAGGAACAACAGACATTCTAGTAAGTTGAACCAATAAAAAATACATACTGGCATATTGACACGATAAGCAAAACTTTAGTAGCTTAGTTCATTCGACTATGAACAATGTGATGTTTTCAAATTATTTCGAAGGAAATAGAATGAGTTTATTTTCCTTTACTATCTCGATCGTAAAGTAATACATGAGTTTGGGACAGGTTTACGACTTTTATCTTTTAAGCGTATGACAATCAAGAAGTTCCAAAAACAAAAAGTATGTTCAAAAAACTGCTACTACAGGAAATTTTGTAGACGTCATTTCGTGAGCAACTTTTCGTAAGGAAATAATAGGTATTGCTATAGAAACTAAATAGGTTACAAGACAAGCCTGACAAGCCTAGAAATTATTGACCTCGACTGCTAAGCTGGAGGTTGTGGGTTCGATTTCCACCCAGGCTGTATACAATTCTGTGAGGAACACAATTTGATCCGTTTCTGGGTATAATTTATCTATAATATGAATGTATTTATAGTTCATTCGCTTGGATACGGTCACATTCATCGGGCCGCCGTCGCCACAAAATCAAAGAGCCCGCCTGTAGCGTACACCCACAAGCAAGTATGATTTGTCAGATTACACCGTTGCATGAACTAAAATATTAGTATAGCTCATCAGAATGACATATAGGCTACTATTTACCGCGATAAATAACATACAAGCAGGCAGAGCAGTGAGCGAAAGTTATTTTAAAATAATTTGTTCTTAAACTCCTTCCATTATAAGTATATTAGTTTTCATATAAGAAAAGTATTGTAATAGTACAGTAAATGTTGGAACTTTATCACTAAAGTAAAAGTTAGCCAACTGGACTTTATGAAAATGTCGCAACCATCATCATCTTCCTAGCCTTTATTATTGCCAAGTTTAATTGGGGTCAACTACTAGTTCAACCGGTTTTACCTGAATATCAGTTGTTACACAGAGCGACTGGCATCGGACCTCTGAAAACCTGAGAGTGAACTGAATTCGGAGGTTTAACTAGCAAGTATATTTGAGGGTACTGACTTCCTAATAACGATTGCCGTAGGTGTTCATGACAACCGGGACCGACGTTTTAAAGTGTTCGCCGAAAAATTTCTTGTAAGAAAAACCCAACAGCAGTCCGATCCGTAATCGAACCCGAGACCTCTGAAAATATCACAATCACCTTGATTGACAATTTTACATAGTAGAATAACATTAACGTAAATATTTGAAAGCTAAAAACGGTAAACAAATTTAAGAGGGTATAGTTTTTAATAAATAAGCTGACAGTTATTGATTTTTTCTAATTGTGTTGCGACTATGGACGTCAGCCGACGGACGGTTCTTCATTAAATATTTCTTTAAAGACTTAAAGTAACTTGTTAAAGGGAACACTCGACTCGAAACCTCGTCTTGACTTTTAAAAACTAGTATTATATATGATTATATAAGCTGAACGATTTAGGTACAAACTATAGGTTATTGTACTAAGTAGTTAAATAAAATACTGCAGTTGGTGAATGATTTTTTTGATGTTGCTTGAGGTAAAATTGTGTTGAGTTTAACAAAAATATTTTGATCTACTGCATTCACTTGGATTTAGTAGTAATAAAATACTCCCTTAATGCTTGATTATAAACAACCATCATATCATCATCATCATCAGCCTATCGCAGTCTACTGCTGAACGTAGGACTTTCCAATTTCACGCCACTTGGTTCGATTTTCGGCTTCTCGCATCCAACTCCTGTCAGCCAATAACCATTTACTTTACCATTAATTTTAGAGTGTGGAATTTACAGTTCCGTAATTTAATAATAAATTTTGTAGTTAAATTATAATTTAAATTTGCTACAATAATTGCAACGTATTTTGATATTTAGGCGAATATTTTTTATTTAAAGCTTTTTCTTGTCAATTTTGACTGAATTTTTGATTCACAAATGTGCAGACTCGCATTGATCTGTTATTATGTAATTCTTATCGTTCGTTTTAATACTTGAAATCTGAACTTTGTTAATATGTAACATAATATTGTCTCATGGAATTATAATTATTGACTATCTAACACAACGTTTTCCTTTGCCCTACGTTAGAAGTAGTTCACGTGTTTAAAATTTACTATATATTTAAGACTTAGGTCGATCGCGTTTTAGGTTATAAACTAAACAGACTTAACTAGATTACTTTATAACGTAAACTGTGTAAGAGCCAAGGAATTTATGATGAGAGTAACGCTTTCTGAGAAAAAAGTAAACGAAGTCATGCAAACTTATATAAGTAAATTTCCTAGAAAGTGTTCTAAAAATATCAGACAATACGTTAAATGTAGACAAAGAAACTTCAATGTAAGAAGTGACAGTTAGTTTCAATCAGTAAACAGGAAACTGACCATCGTGGAATTATCACTGTGACACCACGATGTCGATCAGTCAAATCTCGCACCAACGTGTCTGAAATCAATTAGCGAGTATCGTCCCAGTTAACATGTTCCAGAACGTGCACGATTAGCGTAGTTCTACGCGTAGGGACAATCATTAGCGGTCGTCCACAAATCGCCCCACGCTTACGTTTTTGTTGTGTCTTCGTCACTCCATTAACCCATCCACATAATATTAACCTTATTATCAACCAGACATATTTTTAACACATGTTAGAGTTTAGTTTAACACTCCATTCTATTCCTACATAACGGCTTAGAATTATTTTACACTCCAACAATGATAAACTGACATTCCAAGATGAAGAGTCGTAACGACCATTAAAGTTTCAAAAGGCTGGCTCTTTAGAACAATACAGTGAAAATAAAATAATTTATACAGGAAAGCTTAACTTCAAAAGAGTCTTTCACTCAAAAATAAAGCGTGTTGTAGTACCTAAACAAGGTGGAACAATGTTTTGCATAACAAAGGGAAAAAAAACACCTAAAGGAAAACATAAAGCCACACTTTATTCGCAGAATACTTATTCAAATGAGGCTGTCCCTTCTAAGTTTGTTTTCAATCAAAAACTCGCGCAGCTTTGTCCCGCTAAACTTTATAAATGAGGCGATTATCCGTGGCGTGGCGTCGCAGGTCCCTCCACGATAGGTGTGTGGTGTCCGGCCGCAGGTTCGGCATCGCCCCACACCCTCTTCATGTCGCCGTCGTCGCCTGCGTCGTACCACGCCAGCTGCGGAGCACTGATAAAACGCTGGTCACCTGCGCTGCATGAATTGCAACGCTTTTTAACTTTTACCCACTAAGTCTTTTAAACTTCATCCGCTTTAAACACATTATTTAGAATTTTCGTTCTGACAACTACACAAACAAGCTTACGAAGTTATGCAACTTCAACGGGTTTGTGGTAACATTGATGTCTATCAAGTTATCATTGGTGTGCATATCATTTTATTTACATACAAAATAAAAATATTTTATTTCACTAAAGCATCCGAATGTTTAAATAACGCCAATCTGAAAAGTAACTAAACTCAAAACTCAATTAATACGACTTTGGTCATATTTATGTAGTCACTAATATTCGCATTTATTCACTTTATACCCAGTCTAATATGGGTTAAGTTTATAACTAAATTATATTTTCGACCTTCCTTTTCAATGGTGAAATCATGAATATAACAATAGAAAGTCTTGTGTGTATTTTTTTAATCCATTGGTATTTTAAAAGCGGTGACGGATTCATGTCCGTGTGGAGGCAGATTAAAGATAGATATAAAGATAGATTATCACCTCTCCTATTCATGGGTGGCGTAAGAGATGACTAAGGGAGCAAACAGTACAGAATAACATTAGTAAAAAGAAAAAGAAGGCAAACTTAAAAAAAAATATACCGTCTGGCATAGTAGGGCAAAACCTCCTTTCTTAGAAGAGGCCTATTTCCATCAGAGGACTGTTGAAGGCTATTTATGTCATTTATTTATTCCTCTTTAATACTACCTTAGGATGAAAATCTAGAACATTACGTAAATGAAACAGTTTTAATTAATTTTAAAATGCCCTTTAAATTAAATTTTTAAGTAAAATTTACTTCATTTTATTCCTTAAAGTACTTTCAATGCAAGATTAATATAGTTATTACTTGGCAAAATATTTGGATTCTTATTCTTACTTAATTATTCTTACGACCCTGTCTTTTTATTCTGTTATAGATCAATAGATGTCAGTCAAATATATGTCAGTCTGTTCACAAAATAATTACAAAAAATACATATATATATATATAATAAAATTTTACGTATATATAATAAAATTTTACTTTGATGAATAAAAGTTCTTTAGACAAGAATGCAGAACCCATCTCTGTATCTTCTTATGATTTATTTTTCCACTACTCAGCTCTATGTACCTTTGTATTTTTATTTCTCCTAACACAATGTTTTGCCATTTAGTGACGAATAAATTTAAATATATTTCAATGAAACTTTAAGAGATTTTACTAAAGCAATTTTAAGAAATTAGTTAAAAATTAAAATACTTATAAATAAAAAGTGATACCATATTTCGCTCCAGAATGTGTATCCGAGTTTTTTCTTCACGATAAAATACAATACTTTAAGTTTTTCTAAATTGTATCGACAAAATATAAACATTATGATTTTTCGATACAGTTCTAGAAGATTAACGTTGATAATCTACAACTATAAGCCGCATCAACTCCGATGACGTCTGAACCTGTTTTTAGTCACGGGATGCATTCGCTTATACCCTCTCCTCTTTGTATTTGCTCCGTTGTTCAAACGCTCTAGGGTTTGATATTAGTACGGCCTTTAAAAGAGTACGATACGAGTATCACACTAACATAGTTCAAACGGACACAAAGTACACCCAGGCTTAGAACAACAATTTATGGATCACACAAAATGTTGTTCCATGTAGGATTTGAACCCAGAACACTTGGCGCAGTAGGAAGCGGTGGCGCAGTAGGAAAAGTTGAAAGTAAGTATAGAACATCAAGATTAGCTCGAGGCTGCATTCTTATTACACAGTGACAAAAGATGAAAAGCGCTGCACACAAATCCAGGAAGAAACCAAGGTAAATATTTTTTCTGAAAAAACATAAATTTTTCGTAAAAACGTCAAAAGCTCTCAAAGTCAAAAACATGTAAAGGAGATCGTTTTTTGTTTTTGCGAAAGACGGTCCCCATTTCATCCACATTTTTTATATTTTTTATCATTAATTCCATCACGACGAAGACTTGAAGACTCGAAGGTTTAGAATTGAAGACTTGAAATACTTGACATTGGCAGAAATAGCTGATCCGGCTGATTGACATATCATCAAAAGAAGAAGAAAACATGTAAATTTAATCGTTCTCCATCACATATCAGAAGTGTTAACGAGTCTTTTTTGTCACTTTCTTTGCAATAAAATGTGGTGAAATTCTTAGTAAAATGTGTAAAGTTTTCTTTTCAGGGAAAAATAAAGATAAGTGTTATTATTGACACGAGACGCGACGCACAAAGAAGTCGGCGCAACAAGGTGCTTTCGAATTTGTTCTATCTCAAGTATTATATTGCGCCCTGGGCACTTTCCCACTCACGCCTTCCGCAACTTTCTTTACAATTTCCTCTTAGAGTTTCCGTTCAATTTAATTATATGAATTCAATTTCATAGTTCTTCACTTCACTGTTACGCGTTTTGTGTTACATATTAAGTTAGTATCGGAATCCAAAATAAATGGAATGAAAGTGGGCAATTGCTTGTTCAAAATGAATTGCTAACAATATTACATTTTGGAAGCAATCTACGTAACCCAAAAGGGAATGATGTGGCAGCTCTTTATATTGCAATTTTTGTGTCCAAACAAAACGAATTTGCCGCGCAATCAAAGCGGGAATCCGATTGATGACAGGGCGGAATAATTGTTTCGTGAAATTGAAAATATCGCGGCTTGTATACTCTGTAACACCTTATAATAGATACTGTCACTCGCAATTCAGGAACACATTCAACTTCATTATAAACATATTGAAATAAAGAGTATCGAAATGATGTACAATGTGTATCCGTTAATAGTCTTTATTCATGAAACTTTTATATGTAATTTTGACAAAAGATATCATGGGCTAATATAAATATAACTGCTAATATATATACAGAAAACAATGTTAAATACATAATGTTATTTTATTATATTTCGAGTATACATAAAATCTAGGTAGGTTAAAAAACTTTCCAGTTGTCTGTGTACTTGCAAACTCAATCGATAAAAACGTAACGGTAAAACTAAAGTAAAACATCCGAACATCGCACCTGTGACAAATACAATAAAACTTTAGCAATAAGCCATATTTCACAGTCGACTTCAATCTCAAATACCAATATATTATAAGGCGATTTCCTACGTAGGTATATAATTCAAAGAATCAGAGATAACTTATCGAACTCCCGCATATTCATAGTGTCTGGCGCGTTTGGATGTCGCTTCGGATTACAGAAACTGTGTATAGTTTGAATGTGTTTGGTCCCATCTAAGTAAGCAAAAACTTACGGCCGCAAAGACTATTTCAGGGTAAAATTTTCAAAGAATACCTACTTTGATTTTTTCAACTACGTTTGCTAATCGATATGTCACATAGCGGCACACATGATATTTAAAACAACCATAATTTAACGACACATAAATCCGTTTTTACTAAATAATAATCAATATGTAGTTGTAATATTAAATGAACCAACTTTTGAACATTGCAGTAGCTCGTTACACGTGTAGTTGCAAGAGAATTACTATTTATTGGATTTAGATTTAGAGCCTTGTGAACATTTTGTAATTATTCATTCGTTTTTGATCAAACATTCTTATTACATAATGTTAATTCGCGTTTGGTTTCCAGAAGGGTTTTAGTTCGCGGATCACTGATTCATGTCGATCAAATGTTCAGTACACAGAACGATAAAATTCCGTCGGAGAGACGCAATCGATTCAGTGAAACTGACAATTTGTCATGCAAAATAATTTAGTAGTCTTTACTGTCGATTTGTCGTATAAGTGCGGTTGAATAAAAAATAAACTCGAAATGTATAAAATCTTCGAATAAATGAAGTCGACTGTTACATCTTTGAGACTTGCAGGTTTACTTTATTCATTCAAAGAACGTATTCTATATTTACTGTAAAAATCAACAACAACAACAAGTGGCAAGAAACATTATTGGAATGATAAGATTGAGATAAATAACTAAATATATCTATATCAATACGGAAAACGGTTAATTAATATCTTTTTTTTTTGTTTTTAAGAAATAAACTATTATTATTAAAAAAAAAAATATAACGTAATGTACAAGCAAGTAATAAATACAACAATAAAATCATAGATCGTTCATTCGTTCAGACACTGAGAGTAAGTAAACAAAAATTTTGCTATTAGGAGCACGTAAATCCCAATCTTGCTTATTTCTACAACCACAACTTCCACTAGATATTTGTCGCGAGTTCCACTCATGAGATGGATTACTATGCGCAGGCACGAGCTACGCACACCTCAAAACTGAGTACCAAAGCCTGAGAGTAAGTTTCGCTTTCAAACACTTGCATGGAACACGTCATGTTGCTATAACGGAGTTAATTAAAAGACCTATTCAGCTAGTGCATAGTATAAAAACAGATGCTTTGCTCTATTAATATTCTAGAGGGGAAGTCTGTGAGGGATTTGTTTAAAACAGCTAATTTTGTGGCATTGAAACATTCCGACGAAAACGTGAAGAGAACTTATACAGTTTTAGTTCTCAGTAAATTGGTTTAATTGTTAGATAGGTGGAAGTACCTTCAGTACTTCCACCTATCTAATAATTAAATTTTGTTCGAATGATAAGAGTACAGACTGCCGTAATATTTGTGCCCTGGATGTATCCTAATTAAAGAAGCAAATAATAAGACGTATATTTATTTATCCTTTTACCATCAAAGTAAACTAATTGACTTGTCTCTAATTTCATTTATATTTCCTTCAAATATGAACTGACAAATTCAGACATCCCTCAATTATCTAAAATATAAAATAATATGTTTAGTTACGGTTATAATGACATTGTAAGATTTAATATTATATTTTTTCACATTATAATCTCTTAAGACTTTTTTCCCGTTACTTATAGGCTGTGTATATTTCTAAACAGTTAACAAAGGGAAACACACAATTTGATTTGATTGATTTTCAATATAATTATAATGTATCTAAAAATCCTATCAATGTACTTAGTTATTACGTATCGTGTCGATGGTAACTATCCGGATAAGCTATATATGAGCCATAAGTAAATATGAGCCATAGGATAAGATAACATCCTATGGCTCATATTTACTAAGAATTTAAACATGACGATTATTGCATTAAACTTTGTTGCATGAAAACCTATCCTGAGAGAAGACCCGAGCCCAGCAGTGGGCCATTATGGGTTGTTATTTATCAAGAACATGTTCACTCAAATAGAAAACATTACATTTCCATAGGTTAACAATTCACAAGTGCCACATAGTAAATATTAAAGTTATTAGCACTAATAATCATCCCATTTAGTCAGTTATTCATCTCCTCATTATGAATGCCTAATGAAAACGTCAAATTTGAATATTGCTGGACAAAATGCACTAAAATACTGATATATTCCATAGACGCCTACGGTCGTCCGAGCGATGCAAACCGATAATTGAATGATGAAATATTAACATACGTAATAGATACGCAGACGATTATATCTACGTTGCTATGCATAATTGGTTTATTTTAAAGGTCAATTTTGGTTTTTATGGTCAATTTTGTTTTAAATATGTGTACTATTTTAGAGTTTCATATTAGAAATTTTTAGAATTGTGAATACTATTAAAATAACAGAATTACATATTTATCTCTCTACTTCAGGGTAACATATTGAAACTCTTGTGATCTTTACTACATTTAGTACAATCTGCATTATTTATTAAAAACTAATACATTTATCAAGATTTAGCAAATATATTTATCATATTTAATTCATCTCTAAAGAACTGTTTATCTCCAGCATATAGAAACATTCGGGTAGTGGCCTTTATGCCGACTTTATTTTTAGGTCGATTTTACTGAAATGTCATTTATTCCCTTTACGCCGACTTATCATGAAAGGTTAAACTTAGTGATTCTATGCCGACTTTTTAAATTTTACCAAAATTTGTAACCGTTTTGTAAGTTTACGAAAATTTTACAATTGGTGTACTATTTTGTCGACTTTTATATATCGAGAAAATCTTTATCAACTTCCATTGCATGTATAATTATGTTATTATAATATTAACCGTTTCAATTTTCGGATTATAAATTAGACTAAACTAGATAAATGAACTGCGGCGAGGTGATCATGCCTGGTGGGCCACTGCCCAACAGTTGATGTTGGGAAGTTGTATATATGTTAATCGGCGTGAGAACTTCTATTGCGCGATTTAGGATTGGTAGTTTCTTAGTTTTCTTCGTTGCTCCGTAGTTCGATGTTTCTTCGGTAGATGGCGCTGTTATATATTTTATGTTGTTGCGCTGTATATGGTAGTCGCCACAAAACTATTAAGTCGGCATGCATGTGTTAGTGAGAAAACCTCAATATTTGTTTTTATCGAACTATTAAAGGATGAGAGCGTACTCAGTAAATATGTTGCTCGTAGAAGCATCACAAACGTGCCGATTTAAAAAAATCGAGGCGCAAAACAAATAAATTTGTTAATAACTAAGTATTCAAGGAACAAAATTTAAGTATATTTTTGACTCTGACCTTGACTGACCTGACCTCTGCAATGCTTTTTATTAAATTTTCACACAAAAGTACATTTACTTAAAATTATTTTTGATAAAACCAGACATTTATATAATAATTAAAAGAAAATTACCATTATTTTTTATAAATACAACAATGATAAGTTACAATACATAGTAACAATAATACGATCAAATAGTCGACGCAGTGGTTCTTAAACTTAAACTATACTATTATAGTTTTCGACTTCCCGAACCAAATTAGAGATACATTTAAAAAGACGGCATCATATGAAATTCGGCATTAAAGCACCAAATTTAACGGTTCATGAGAAGTCAGCATAAAGGGATTGGATGTACATTTTAGTAGAATTGACATAACAAGAAAGTCGGTACAAAGGTCATTTTCCCTTAAATTCCACTGTACACATCTTTAAAACGAAAAAAATCAGTATTAACTACAATAGATTAAACAAACCTTTATTTGTATAGTTTCACTCTTAACTAATCTCAACATTCTATTCCTGAAAGTACTATATTTTGTTTTGATACACTACTACTTTCGTAAATACATTATGTGACTGTTATAAAAAAAACGAGCATACAATAAACTGTGAAAATCTGTTAAAACTAATTAGCAAATTACTAAGCGATTGTAAATATATGTATACTACTAACAATAATATCAAAAGCTTTGCGGTATTATAATAATGAATGTTAGACTTGCAAGGTCACGAATGGCAAACAGTTAAACCTTGTGTAATCCCCCACTTTGCGACAGTTCCAAGTGTTTCAATTCCCGTCATTATTATTTCTACAGATATAATAATTAATACACTTTCAATAAATCAATCTAAAGTTTTGAAATTTACACAGTACAAAGTAAGTAATTTTCTGAGATCGCCGATTTTACGTTTTGTACATGTATGTATATGTAGTATATGAATAGTCATTAATTTTGTCTAATTATAAGTATATGAATAGTATAATAAGTTAATTAATGACTATTCATAAGTATATGATATATAAAATAAAATATGACATTCAAAGTTCTCTAATTATACTTAATTAGAGAACTTTGAATGTGATATTTTATTTTATATATCAGTGCGATAGGAAACAAAGATATTGAAAAAGTGTTAACAATAGCTTATTTTTTTATATTACCGCTTTGCTGAAATGAACTCAAGTTAAGAAACTATTACTAAAAATTTCCAGAACAAAGAGTTTATTTTGAAAACTTCTGTAGTTTGTATAAAATTTTAAATTATCGATCAAAGTTACAGTTTTTCGATTGAATATTTTCAATGCCAGTTGATTAGTTTTGTATTAAAACCACACAAGTAATAGCCCTTTCAGAAAAATCACTTTCACAGCGCCACAATTAAGGTTGCTACCAAATAATTAAAAAACTCCTTTTTTATTATTTTTTTATGAGTAGGTATATCCTTTTTCCTTGCATATAAAGCACAGGAGACAAAGGTTCGAAAAGCACCGCGATCCGGCATCCACGCATGACATGTTATAAAAGTCTCTCATAAATGGTCGTTTATCAACTGGGTCGCAATATGATAATCAATCAAAGTTAAAGTTGTCCCATAAACATACTACACAATCTTTTCTTATGACCGTGTTTATCTAAGCTATCAGCATTTCTAATAAAATCTCCTTGACCCTTCGTTTAACAACAGCAATAGTAAGTATCATTATTATACGACCACGTGTGATATTTCCCTTCCCAGTTCTTGTTAAATAAATTAAACCAAAATATTTTATTCGATTCACAGCTACTAAAACATTTCATAGGTATAATAATAACTTAACATGATGACTTTCTCAAAAACAGGAGAAACAAGAAGTAAATATTAATATAATCTAGGTACCTCATATACGGTAATGAGTTAAAAAATGTAAATTAAAATCTTCTGGGGGTGGACTTTCAATGACAATTCATTTGTACAGTTTTTTGGTATATTTATTTTACGAAGATACCGATATTGCACATACAAACTATATTTAACAGTTTAACATATTATGTACTAGATCGTAATGCTAAAGTTGAGGTGTTACACGTTGTATTCATCATGGCTAGTGAGACCCGACTTCTACATCTAACATCAACATATAGAAGTCCTCGAAATATATTTTACATTAACATACCGTAATCACATTTATTTTCTATTTCTAACAATGAAAGAAGATTTATGACGATATTTAAAACATTATATAAAATGAAAGAGACTTATTTTTTTCAAGCAGAATAAATGGCTTTTTAGCATAAAAGATAATCACATAAAGTCAGTAATCTACTTAGTTATTCTCTGCCTTTAAATAAGGCAAAAGTTACCGATTCTACAGTAAAAAAAACTTTTGTGGCTTACATTTTGTTGGTACCGTATATATTTAATGAAATGCGATAACATTGAAATATTACTTAAAAATAGAACTTAGTTGTACTAGCTTTCTTGAAATGTTTAAGATTTCGGATTTAGATGTTGATTAATTTCTGCGAATCTTCGGATTATAAGTATTATGAGTGAAGTATTATTAGATTAATACGTACGTATCTTCAAAAGACCTAGTTTATCATCATATTAAAAACACCTACAAGCAAAACCACTACATAACAGGTTGTTGAACGTTGAAATGAGAACACACACTTCTAATTTTGTCATACAAACCATTGCTATCACCGCTCGACCGACCTTATTGAGCATTTGATGGGCCATCGCAGTATCGTGCTCATCCGCTGTTGAACTCCCTGGAACATTATGTGTTAGTTTGCCTACGGTGCACCTTGATGAGCCTAGTACTTCCATTAAATCTCGTAGCAGAAGTTAAGATAATATCTAATCCTTACTGGTATTGTCGCATTAATAATCGAGAAGTGAGTGCATTTGTTTGGTTTGTTACGCTTTCACACCTTAACCAATGAAGCCATTACCAGCATGGCATTGCTCATAAGTGGTCTAGAGTATAAAAGCAGACAGCAATAGGTTTATTAACAATCTAGTTCTGGATGTGTCAAGATATCGTCATACAAGCTATAGAATACACAAAAGATAGGATTCAAGGACATAATAGAAGAAGAAATAAAAATAAAGAAATAAGAAATATTTTAGCGTATACATTTCGTGTAGTAGTATGTCTTTGTGATTAGATGAACCAGTAGTATTCCAAACAAATATTTTCAGAACATGGCACCCTTTTTTCGATTTGGGCTCTACATATAAAATTATTTAAAGTATTATGGTTGAAGACGTGTGAGAATATATTTTAACATTTTAAAATCTACTGAATAATAATACACATTTTAAGTTTACTAGAAAAAATATGCTTGGTTTAATAGATAGTTGTAAATAGAAGTTGCAAAACTCACCTTAATAAAACTTATCACAAGACTGTCCTCCAAGAAAATATTATGATAAAACAACAAGATATAACGAATATACTCGTTCACGATTAAATTGCACCCGGCTGCTTTTTCTATCCCCACCTCTCTCAGACCTGAGTGTATAATAATAAAACGAGCATTTTGTACACTCAGACGATGCTATATCTGCCACTGCTGCTGTTCATTACACTTTGGCGATGTCTACAAAATTGGTTTTAACCTTAAAGTACTCGAACAGCACGGTTGGCCTAGCGGTTTGTGCGGTCGCGATGCCGATTTCTACTGCGCCAAGTTTCGTGGGTTCAAATCCTAAATAGGACAACACTTTATGTGGTCCACAAATTGTTGTCCTGAGTCTGGGTGTTCTTTTATCCGTTTGTTAAGTCCCCGCAACACAGAATATATGTCTTTAATGCGGGAGGTGTCTTTAAAAAGAAAAAAATTGTCCTCTCTTTCCGCAATAGTCTGATGCGACAGCAGTTTCATCCTCATCATTTAGATGGCTGACAGTCTACAAGTGTGCGCTTTTCCTTCCTTTGCCTTGCACAACAAAACTGTGATATGAACTGTTGCCTGCGATATTCACGGACCAATACGACCTTCAAACGTTCAAGAAAAGAAAGTACTCTTTCTTAAAAGGCCCGCAACGCACTTCTGACTCTAATGTTGCGGGTTCCATGGGCGGCGGTAATCGCTTACCATCAGGTGAAACGTCTGCTCGTTTATCCCCTATTCTATAAAAATATATACATATACATAGTCTGGCCATAAAAACTGCTATAATTTAAAATACAGAAAATATTACTTTTGAATTTGGAACCTGTCATTTTTATGCGATCGTTCATTATTTTTTCTTATTTTCGCGTTAATGTATTGTTAAATACTTTGTGATATTAAAATGGGTTGGGGTAATAAAGACAACCAAACCACTGTGATTGCATTCCATACGTAGTAAGTATGAAGCAATTTTTAAAATTCTCTATACGTTTGGTATCAGTCAAATGATTGTTTACTAGGCTATTGATAGGTAAAATAAAAAAGGCGATCAAAGCAGTAAAGAAAAAAGAAGCAGGACTTCGAAAGCAAAAAAAAATCTCAGGGGATGAAGATGATTTAAAACTTGCAGCCTATACACACTAGACACTGGTCATTTCTTAACTGATAATCCAAAAAAAAATAGGATGGTAAAATCAAAACAACTTCTTCTGCGGTACGGAAATTGAGGTCACAGAAAAATTTTGTTTACGTATGAAAAAATCTTTACAATTGAGCAATATTTTAACAAAAAACTAGCGTGTTTATGTTGAAAACTCTAAAGAAGCTTCTAATTAGTCGACAGTATAGTACAACATGGGCAGTATCCGACTTCAGTGGTTAGCTATGAAGGAGTGACTGGGATATCTTTTTATGAAAAAGATATAAAACATCGGCACAAGTGTATCAAGATACCATTCTTGAGAAGGTAGTTAAGTCTCTTAACAACACCTTGTTAATTAACCAAGAATGGTCCTTTCAGCAAGACTTGGTGCCGGGTCATAAAGCTCGACGAACCCAACCTTGGTTAGAAACAAACGTCCTAACCTTAATCAACTGAATTATGATTTGTGGCTAGTTTTAGAGAGTAAGGCTTGATCTAAACTCCATGATAATTAGAAAGCCTAAAACAATCCACACGATTGGCAGTGAAGAATTTTCCCATAAAAAGAGTGCGTGCTGCTATTGATATGCTGGCCTCAACATTTAAAGATGTTTGATAGGCTATATTGCAGCCAGTGGAGACCTCTTCGAATAAGCTTTATATATTTTTAATAAAAAGGTGTTTTTCCTTTGTAACAATATTTATAATAAGACTAAGTATATATAAAATATATCTTTACGTACTACGTATTGTGTTTGAATCAAATGACCTATATGTTCAAGCCTATTTAATGCACACCGCAAGCCGTCAGTCCTAGTTCTCATGCAAATCTTTGACAGCCGCGTCAGCTGTTATGGGCTGTCGGAAGCTTGATAAATTGTTACAAATGGTCTTGTGGAGGACGGTGAAACTATGAGTACCTTTAATTTCATTACATATTTATTTATTTACTATGTTTATAATATCACATCATTATTTATTAACTATATATATTATATAATGTTCTATAATAACATAATAATTTATATGCAATAGTTTTAATACTTAAGGTTTGAGTATTGAAACTATTGCATTTATATGCTTATGAAGTTCAAAGCATTTACTGGAAGTTTAGTCAAAAACTAAAGTTGTTAATTTTAAATAACTCTTAGATCGCTTGTGTTTTTTTAATAGTTCCTAGTTAATCAAAGTTTCGATAAATCACCCTAATACTCTTTATCACATCACAATAAATAAAGGGTAAATAGATATTTTACAACACTCCTTATCGCCAAAAAAGGATTTTTGATTCGTGAAGTTTTAATTTATATTGCTTTAACATTCTTTTCCTCTATTTTGAACCAAAATAGGGCTATTTACAATCTTTGGACTCTTATGACTGTCAATCGTTAAAGAGACTACACAATACTTTAGTAGTCATTTTATTTTTTACTATCGCATTTTCAAAACCCTGTTTCAGTTTCATGAAGTTGTCCATTGAATTTACTACACTGCATGACTATGTTCTGCCACATCAAACGTATGTAGAGAAAATAAACAGATTTCTCCCATGATTTAGAACACACCTGAAGAGAAATTCCGGAGCATTTAGTATGTACCTATGACGGACATGATAATCTGACAAGGAAATCTAGTTTGCTCGCTAATCGGTCCACAACTTAGATAGCTATTGCTAAACCAGACTTTATGTGCACTCGAAATTTTGTCGAATGGAACTAGAACTTTTATCACTTTATTTTGATACTCCATTGTTTTTATATTATCATTGCAAATTCAGCTCGCTTTTTGTAAATACTTTAATTTAGGCAAAATAATGTTAAAAATTAAAGCAGGTGATGTCTCCTGGTTTCTACCAAACTTACCTCATTCTACCAAATATTATAATTTTTTTGAAAAATAATTAATTAAATTAACATTTATGTTCCCTCTTAATCGAATTATTTATCCATCTAAAAATTCTGAAACTATTGTATATAGGAGTAAAGTAAAATACACAAGATATTCGGTTCCCATCCTACTAATATTATAAACGCAAAAGTTTATAAGTATGTATATTTTTTTACTCTTTCATGCAAAAACTACGAATAAATTTTAATAAAAAGATAAAGAATACATAGAATATTTTTCTACCACGAGTAACAGCGGTGGGCTCAGCTAGTAATTTTAATATACATGATATGACCAATTTCAAGTCGTGTACTTTAATAATTGAATTCCATAGAAACCTCTAAACATACTCATTTAAAAAATTGCTAATTATAAAAATAAAAAACAATAAATGATTTATTTTTAATCGAGTAACAAACGAGAACCGTTGGTTGTTACAACTCGCGTGTACGAGCGGCAGCATCGTCAATAATTCATGCGGTAGGCACGTCGTGGCCGCACAGCCGTTCCTAATTGATTCCTGATGCGGTGAGCTGATCGCATCACTGACTCCTTGTACTGCCCTCCGAGGACCCGTCCGCTTCATTACGCACTTACAGACTCGTGCGATCAGGAAAATCATAAGAAATAATTTTATTATAACATTTTATACGGGCCTTTTTCGTTATACACTAATTATGTTGAAATTCGCGGCTCGGTGGTTTCATTAAAATAAATTGGATTATCAATATCAGTTATAATGTGATAAATTATTACAATTTGTCCTTATTACTGAAAAAAACAATCGTTGTAAAAATACCATAGGTATAGCTTTACAATATAAAACAACTCATCGGAAAATGGAATTAAGTTGATGTTCAAAACAGACCGTAATTTCAATTTCAAATACTGTTAAAAGTTCCATTTCTTCGAAACTTATGCGGTTGCAGTTGATTGTCATTCCTGGCACATACATAATCCCGCCGGGAAGGCCATGATCTTGAACGCTGAGTGACAGCCGGCCGTGGACGTATTCTGGAATCCTATCATTGTACGCATTGGCAATCGAATTCGATTTCAATTGTGACGTCTGAGTCACTCAGTGTTCATATTTGCAGCCATATATAATCGTTATCTTTACTTTTACATCATTATTTATGTTTTATGTAAAAAAAATATTGAATTAAGCACAAAATCTAGTTCGAAATATGTCACCTAATGTGGTTTGATCTTTTAAACCAACCCAAAGACCCAAATATTTTAATGTCACAAAGTCATTAAAATGCAACTCAATTCTATTGAATTTGAATTTCACCAGACGATTAACGTTAATAGAAATTGTATCTTAAATTACTATAATAATTGCATTTATATAAGTTTCTATTATGTATTTTTTCAATTAATTTTAATGAGGCTAGGAAAAAAAATCTAATGAAAGAATATGTTGTTCTCTTTCATTCTTCATATTAAGAAAGAAAGAGTGTTTAATAGAAGTAGTAATTAACCAATAAGTGGTTCGCACTTACTTCTACTTGAATAGGTAGATCAATTGTACGGTTTTTCATAATACAACATGATTTTCAAACATCATTAAACTGGTCTAAGAACATGAAATATAAACAAATCAATAATACTGTATTAAAATAATCTCCGTGTAAAATTTACAATAAACGAAAATCGTAATGACTGAAGTCACCCACAATTTAACATAACACATTGTCGATAAAAGCACATCTCTATGCATTACGAGCTCAAGTTTATTGTAGCAACATATTGACACTAACAAATAGTTCATTTAAGCTGACTACAAGTAATAAATCACAGAATACTACTGTCGGTTGCCCTTCCGAGCTCGTTACGATGCCACTACGTGACTTATGGAAATAACAGCTTGTGACAGCCAAGATCACCAACCATAACACTATGTTGACTTATAACTCCAATTGTGTTCCAGTCCTTATTGTGTGAACGATCCATAAAATTATACTAGTTCAAACTAAAATATCACGTTCCTATCATGAATGTAACCCGGTTAATTCTTCGTACTGACTCTACTGTCAGTGATGTGTGAACCAATCTTAGTGTGCTTTATATGTATAATGTGGTTAGCTTATAATATATCATATAAAGTCTAATGCTTTTGTTTATATAGTTACAAAAATAGTTTATTACATTATCCCATGAAATAGAACTAATGAGCACTACAGTTGCAGGTTTTTTATATTCACTTATAAAAAGGTCAGGATAAGATATTTGGATTGTGACAGAAAACCGGTGTGAAAACAGCGCCGGCGCTGAGTTTCACTGAGAGAGTCAGGATACCGGAGGCCCATAAACCAACCCTTCCCCTAATCTCCCTTCCCATCCCCAAAGGGCAGCAACGCACTTGTGATGTCCCTGGTGTTGAGGGTGTCCATGGGCTCGTTTGCCCCCTATAACATAAAAAAAGATAGCTTCTTATCGATTTCCATTTTATTTCTAAGCCTGATTTAATTATCATAATCAAATAAGTGCCTCGCGGCCCCTAAATTATAAATGACAGTATCTACGACAGAAACTACATAAATTTACATCCCCTTAAGAAAATCAAATTGCTATTAACATAGTAGAGGATGCTATCATACACGTCTGTAAGGAAGTGCATGAACAAATTGGTGCACGTCTCATTAATGTCACTCCATACCGCGACTCATGTTTTTGTCCTGTCTTGCCGCGTCGTCGCCGGTATAAGTTTTCACCTTCCGTATTAAATAACTGTGTAGCATTATATTAAAATAGATTACGTTTTCTGTCACTTAGGGCAACGCTGCTTATACGGAGAGTGCTTCCACTAGTGCTAGGTTACTTCTTGGACACGATTGACAAAAACAGTTTTTTTTTTTTAAATTGAAATGCAGCAAGTTGTGTTTACTGCACTTATCTGCACCTATTTTCTTTGTTTTTTTATTTGTATTTTCTTTTCTTTCTTTGTTTATTTGAATTCCCGTGTTAAAAACTCAATATACTTTTACACTTCTAGTTCAATAACAGATGAATTTTAAATTACATAAAATGAAATCAGTAGAACTAACTTTTGAGATAAGTCTCGAAAGAATGATAAAATCCATTGTTGTGTAATAATTAAATACATCCTTATCGATAATTTAGTCGATATATTAAGGTATTTATATTTAAAAACATACTTGGAACTTGTCTTATACGAATGGTAGCATGTCAGACTTGAACCGACTAAATCCGCAGACCATTTCGGGTACTAAGAGCCAGGGAACCAGGTACACCAAAGAAAGGAAAACCCTGGACCCCGATGTACCTCGGGCCACCTACGGTTTCTAGATGGCACCCTCCTGTGTTTCCGTTACTGCCCCACTTGCTGGGGTGCGAGTGCTGGGAAACGCGCTCACTGCGAACCCGAGCCTGCTTCTACTAGGGCGTTTTATGACCACATCTGTCACCCCCAGGCCTGTGCTTATGGAGGACGGTGATCATTTTGCGATCTTCAGCGCCCGAGTCGTCTGCGGTACCTGGCCCATTCCCAAGACTGGCGGCAAGCATAACTTGCTCGCAGAAAGAAACGGCGGAGTTCCACGCGCTTTCGCTTCGCAACATGGCCACAATCATGTTATCAAACGAAAAAGAACCCCCAATGAGATGGCTGTCACGAGATTACGCCTCGGTTTCTCCCATGCCGGGCGTACATCCAGAGTGTGAAGCGCCGTGTCTATGCCCTGGCCATCCCACTGGTGGCACTTAAGCGTTGGCTCCTTGCAGATCAGACACAGGTGATCTCCGAAGCATCCTTCTCCAGTGATCACCTGCGTCAGACGGTATGAGAGGGTCCCGTGACGCCTCTCGAGCCAATCCTCCATAAATCGTTTAACCACCCTACATCAATTACATACTATTCTTAACTCTCTAACTAAAAAAAAAACAAAACCTTTCAGAATAAGTAAAGACTTGGCTTTCATATTATGAGTGTTTACTATCTGCTTCCTAACACATAAAGTTTGGAATAAAATAATATTACCAACTCCTAAAAAGCTATCTCTAATCCAACACATTTAACTAAGCCTCCATCGTTTCTCGCTAAACTATTGAAACAAAAACTTTCCGCAAACATTCTTGCTAAAACTACTCGAATAAACTTCTTTGACGCGAAGGATTTTGCATGTAAGGTCGCGCCAAGTAAGGGTTTATTGAATTAGTTTGTGTCTGCTTTTTATTTTTTAATTTTCTCCAGCTAGGTCACTGATAAAGGCGACAGTTTTGTGTTTCTAAATTTTTTCAACTGAGATAAGTACTATTATAGTTTAAAGCTATAAAGTACACTTAGCTGTTATAATAAGATTTTCGTAAAAATATAAATCTCTTTTGGATAATAGTGAAAGCACATAAGTAAACGTGGATTACTGGTACTATTTGTTTGTAATATAATATGTAGTTTTCTTTTTCGCTTTTCCTTTTTCTTTAAAAACAAACAACGTACTAGTTATTAATGTAATGAATTTTAGCAGTAATTGTTTAATGTACTTTAGTATTCGAAGCCCGCGTATATGTCAGTTATCGATATCGATAACAAGTAGACTATGTCCTTCCTCACGAATCAAAGTATCTCCATACCAAATTTCATAGTAATCGGTGCAGTGGTTTAGTCGTGAAAGCAAGACAGACGGACAGAATTAGTTTTGCATTTATAATATTAGTATGAACTAGTATGGATTTGAATCCTTAAAAACTAAATGAGACCTCTTTCATCTTTGATACATTTTATCAGAATATTAAATATATGTACGCTAGCTATGCCCCGTGATGTTATCTGCGGTTGTTATTATACCTTTACAACAACAACAATAAAAGTAGCCAAGGTTGCTCCTTATATCATCAGCTATCTGCCAGTTAAAGTCGTAACAAAATCGGTCCAGCCGTTCCAGAAATTAAAAGATTTTTGTGTGAGTATTGGTACTTATATACTAGCACATGCATTTACTGAAAAACTGTTAACTTAAAATTACAGACACTTCAATTTTATTTATTTATATAGTTATAAATGAGAATATAATACATATATATCAAATACATTTGGAATATACTCTTAATTTTATTGAATTTATATCTAATACGCAATCCCTTAAACGTAAGAGAATTGAAATACGATTACCATATTGATATTTTATCTTGAATTGTATATCTTTACATTTCTCACTCAAGAACTCTTTTCTTTTTACTATTTTACATTTAACTTCATCTAATGGTAACCTGTCAGCAGATTTAAAAGTGTGAAAAATGCTAAAGATAAGAATTTTACGCTAAGGACCCAAGCGGGTGCTTAGTGTAAAATTGTAATGGCGTAAATTGAAATGCATGCACTTTCATACTTAAAGTGTGGAGAGGGCCTGGTACACGTAGATACGCAGATAATGTACAGATAGTGAAAAAAACCTTAGCTTTATTCATGTATTTTTTATTATTGAAATACTTTTAGCCTAGGCCGCTGAATGATAAATGTCTGAGGGGCAAATATACACGCCATTTAAATTTAATTTCACAGTTTACATGAATTTACCTTTTCCAATACGAGGGTTTCTTCTTTGTAGTGTGACTCTTTTCATGTCCTTCTCCTCCTATCTACTGTGGATAAAATAACTGAGTATTTACTGTACATACATTCGTTACTGTAACAGTAAGCCAGTTTCTTCATATCTCCACAGAGATCGCCGTGAGCGCGATAACACCGCCGATTATTACATTCGCGTATTTTGCGAGTAATTTTTTTTTTTATTTTGTATGTAATCAATAAAGATTCAATATACATTAACTTTAATCCTGATAGGTTCGCCCTATGGCATTATCAAAACTAACAATTAATAGAAAGTTTTTTTCTTCTTTCTTCTTTCTAAAGTTTACTTTAGGAGCAATTTATGGTGGACAACATCATTGCAAAAAGAAAAAAAACTTGAAATGATTTGCATACCAGTCCGTCTAGGAAGCATGGTATAGTTGACCAAAATCTCCTTGCTAAGGACATGTTTATGTCCAGTGGAAGGCTAATAATTTATATCGGGAGAGCGTTTTTTTTTTCGAAAAACGGTCCCTATTTCATGTCATCCACATTTTTTATATTTTTATCAATAATTTCATCAAGACGTCGACTTGAAGACTAAATACTTGACATTGGCAGAAATAGCTGATCCGGCTGGTTGCAATCAAAAACAGAATGAAAGGTTGAGACAAAGCTTTGTTTTAACAAAGCTTTGTCTCAACCTTTCATTCTGTTTTTAGTTCTCTGTGTTCTACACTGTGATCTAATAATACATTTATAGTATACTATCTGATCCGGCTAAACTTCGTACCGCCATATTAATTTTCGTGAAAATTTTCTATTTTACCGAATAACTTATTTTAATAGGAAGGTTCACCGTGGATACAGTAGTATTCACTGCAGCCCTGCCTTTTCAAGTAAGTTTTTCAGTAATTTAGAAAATATAAAAAAATAAAAGAAGACCGGTACTTCGCTAAGTAAAGCGAACTATCGGTTTTTTTTTATTTTTTTCCATACGAACCTTGTCCTGACAATAACAAACATAAAAGGTGCAGTCAAATGCAGTCGAACAAAAGTTATGCGCGTACATACATTTTTGTGATTATTTAGAATAGATTCATTGATCATAATTTAGGATAACATAGCTACTGTTGTAATGATATTTGAAAACTAGCTATTATATAACATGTAACACTGTAATTTTCATCATATCTCGCTACTGTATCCCAACAAGTTCGTAACTACATTTTACGATGAAATCCCCGACTCTATCACAAGTTTCACAATGTTTCAACTGTTCTACAACTAACTTTATTTTCTCTTAAGAAATAATAGACTGGAAAGCTCAATTGTAATATATATAATTTTAACAATACTATTATTGATACTTAATCAGACCAATTCATATTTTATTGGTATAAACTATCAGAATTGGGTTACCAGCGGCCTTCTCAATTCGTATAATTATATATGCAAATGGTTTTACTGCATCATTGTATGGGAATATGGAACCCCTGTTTTTGTGGTTGCAGTATCAAAATACACTGGAGAGTAATAAATATAGGTCGGATTGCAAATGACTAATTTGAAAAAGCGAATATTACTGTATGGAGTGGCCAGCACATAACCATCTAGCATGTTTATTTCAGTAAAATTAAACTATCATTCTTAGTCTGCGAGATTTTAAAATATTCATGTGGCTTTATTTCACCAGAATGCATCGCTCTTGAGTTTAGGTTAAATATGTATAAGCACGAACATATAGGTGTTTACATATAGGTATTAAAATTTCAAAGAAATGGTAATAATATTACTCAACCGCAACTAGGAACATGTTAGTTGTTAATCCAACCTACATGGTTGTACAACTATCCTAATCAATCATCATCATCACTGCTGGACATATGCCTTTCTTTCTTGATCAACATATATCAAATCACTATTCAAAAGAGATAAAATGAGATAACAATGACAGTCAAAGTCTATTGGTAGTTTCGGAATAGACATAGTTAAATGTTTCTTTTGCTATACCTGAGTCCTAATACCATTTTTTGTACCTATATTGGATTTCAAATAATTAGTTGTATAATTTAATAACAAGTCTATATGGATACGTAATCAATCTTATTTAAAATATAACCTACGCTTTCTCTTGATGCTGCAATTTGATACATGTATTATAAAACTATAGTCAGATATAGAAACGAGTTTATTTTTGTAAATATAATATTCTCAGGCTGCAATAAATGTTGGTTTGCTGCTCTGTTATGATATTACATCAGAACCGATTTAAATTGAATCAAGAGTATGAAATATGCTGCAACGTCTAGTTGATGGACGTATGACATGGAAAAAGATAAACTAGCAAAGGTATGTAGTTTTAAAATGGATAAATGCATATATTAGCAGAGAATAAGGTGACCAACAGTTTTATTTTTACGATTATTTTCGACAAAAAGAACCTTAAAGGGAATCACTTCGTAGCGTAGTCTCTATCACATGATCAAAAGGTCATATGTCTTAGGAATTCGTTTCAAATCGAAATTAACAGCCATCAACATATTACATTTAACCCTATTGCACAACTTACATTTGAATTGATCTTATATTTTTAGTTGTAAAAATTATCGAGAGACGATTGTTGAGAAAAAAAATCTATCTACATATGTGAATATGTTGTTATACTTATCTTAACATAAACATATTACCATTTCACACTAATAATTCTTTAAAAGTTTCATTAATCCCTGCATCAATGTAAGCATTAATTGTCCGACTGCCATAAGAGTTACTCCAATCTGCATATTAATTTTTACTATAATTATACTTGTTTATATTTTTGAAGAGTACATTTTAGTGCATTAAAAAAGTTATAATTACCTCTAAATAATCTTCAATCATGAATTCTATTATTTATTTAAAATTTGTTGTACAAAACCGGACTTAATGCCATGAGGCATTTTCTTGCAGTCGATCGGTGATATAAAAAAATGATCTGATAGGTGCAGAGAAATTGAATTTTGTAAATAAGAGATAGACCTGCAGTAAATATCACTAAAATCTACAAATTTACTGCAACATATATTATTTTAATAAATACACAACACAATAAATGTGAATGTAACATAGATACATTTAATACTACAGCAGAGGTATATGATACACAATCGGGTGCTAGTGTTGTGATCACTTAATCACTTAAGTATGTACTTTATTTGTTGTTTTTTCAATAAATTAGTAAGGTTGCTCAACCCAGTCACCTAGCCTCTAAATCTATCTTATTAGGTAGGAAGGAATATTGTACGTCAGTATTTTTTTTCTTGTGTCACAAATAATGTCAGAATCTACAATGGCGTTACCTATTTTATTAATTCTGCTATTATTATGTCTTTGTTTTATTTTTGGATAACTATTCCCTATATAACATACTTGAGCGACAAAGCACATAACTCGTGCATGTTCTACAGCTTACATTCTAGTTACTTTGTACGTTATAACTTTTAGACGATGTTTTTAAGCTTTATCGTCACGTAAAAAAAAGTATATTACGCTGTAAAAGAATATTTGAAGCTTAATAAGTATTACATTAACAACCTATGAGCGGCATTTTACTTTTAAATTTGCACTATATTGGTTATTATGCAGCATTAAAAATTGTGTTACTATTTAGTTAAAAAATAAAAATAAAAGCCTATCAGAGAAATTTGTTTATATAATACGTACATCGTTTATATAGACTTCTATCACTTAGACAGAGAGTGCAGCGAGTAATGGTCCCGGTCATTGTTAGTATCATTCTTCATCTGTGTAGTACAGTCTCGTTTATACTTGTCTAATGATATACTACGTTAAATCTAATTATTTAACCATCTGCTATCCTCTGCTTAAAAAATTTTAAGTTACACGTACTTGGTAAGAACGTTATAACAAAAAATGCAACGAAAACTTGTTCAACGAGAAATCATTGAGTTTACCTATGATGATGATCACTTCCATATACCTATTAAGCCAAACAAAGGTCTTAGAATAAGGACATGGAAACAGCCATGGCAATCTTTTTAACATTATACAACAAAGCCAAAGACAGTCTATGAAATTGTACTGATTGCCAATAGTCGACTGAGCACTGCGTCCGCGTTCTTTATATCATACTTATCAGCGTCGCACTATAAAAGTCGCAATGTCTTGTATGTCGCACACAATAAATGCCCGTCGCAAAATCCAGTTACGTAGACCGAGCCTCGACAATTGATAGAGAAACTGTGTGCAACGATGAAATTTAAAAAGTCATTTATTTCGAAATGCTTTTTCTCGGAGCGCCCGCGGCTACAGCGATATCAATTTTATTTTCCGTTGCGGCTTCCACCGAGTAAGAACAACGGTGCGACAACTCCAAATGTGACCTGCGGCTCCACGAATATACAAAGTTAAAGATTTTGTTTTACAAGTCATTCTTTATTTTTATATCGACAACAATGAATGTCATTCCAACTTGTATAACGACATGTTTTCTTTATCAACTTTTGTTTTGAGATTGTTCTGTTAGACTGTTTAACACGTTTCTCTAAGAGAAGCTGTTCATTGATTTAATTATTTATTTTCTTTTCCATTTGGTAATTTATACAATTACAACTTCGTATTACGAATTCAACGAGCACTAAGACTTTGAAGAGAGTTTCTGAAACATAGAATTTGTCGTAATTCACATAATTTCAGTGGCCTTATTTACTTGTATGTTTTAAATGTATATTTAAACCTTACGAGAGCACAAGTTATTTTTCGATAAATTGCGATTACAACCAATCACACATCATTTCCCATTAGTGAAACCATGTGATCAACGATAATCTATCAGAGATCAAAGGAGATTTTCATCTTTGGCTATACAATCACTTCCAAAGTACATATATAGCAGATATAATAATTAATATGAATATAAGCAAGTACTCGAATTTATTTATCTTCTAGACTTTAAGCCACTAAATTACAAACTAGAAATACGATTTAAAAACAGAAAGGAAGCGGGCAAGCCCAACTAAACCGAAAGTCGATTTAAGGTAGCCACTAGCGACTATTTTTATTTTAATCCATTTTCTTCCTTGTCCGGAGATCACAGGACGTCCGGTTGCGCGGTCAATGCAATTAAGCTTTGATCGTATAACGACACATTTTGTAGAAGTTGTTCGCTTCACAATTATGAAATACCGACGTCTTTTATTTTTATGTCATATTTTACAAACTTTATTGAGACTTTTTCTGAATTTATAGTACGCTAACTATAAATTCAGATAAAGTTGAAATGAATATTCTGCATTTACCAGTAACTGGTGTATAAAATAATTGAGGGTTAAAATCTTTACTAAAGCGGCTTAATATAATCTATGGAGAAAAAATAGATGAACTTTTTTATTATAATCACGGTGCTTGGTAATTATTATGTTTAAAAAAAGTGCATATTGTGGCAGTAACGATTTTTTTAATACTATAAAACTACTGTACATGAGGAGAATGTATCAGTTCTTAAAAGTAAGGTGGCATGGTGATGGAATAATTCTAATTTTGACTAATTAAGTTCTATGTCATTTGCACACTATGTATAGTCGTCTATAGCATATGACGTTTACCTATAAACACCAATAAACACAAATAATTATTCTTCAAATGTTGTAAAAGATCAATTAATATATATATTGGGGAGATCGACTATGATATATGAGGATAGCACGGCAAGCTATAAAGCTAAGCTTAGTCAGAAACCAACCCATGTAATTCAGATGGAACTAACAAAGGTCTTTAAGCAGAACACGCACACATTAAGCACCGCTAAAACCACAAGTGCCTATAAAATGTAGGATTTAAACATCACTTCGCTTAGGAACGACACTAAATGATACGTTACAAACGCAACCATCTGCTAGGCAAGCTTATCTGGTGATATCCTTTATATATGTGGCAGTTCGTTTCTATAAAATATTTTTTGATAAGTATTTATTCTTGAAGATTTGAGAGAGATTCATTGTATAAAAAACTTGAGAACCAAGAATAAAAAACAAAGGTTATTTAAAACACAGAATAAGACTCAAAAGCAGAAAAAAAGGTCATTCACTATTCAAATTAGATCATAATATATCATTTGCTTTCAGCATTGGATATTCTAAGTCCTGCTGATCATTTTTAAACTTACTAATTTTAACTAAGTAGTGGACCGACGATTTGATGTATACTGGGGACTGCCAAGACCAAAATTATTAACCTTGAGAGGCTTCGACCATGACGGCTGATGATGATAACCAAACGTGAGAGTAGGTCGACTCTCGTATAGCCTTTCCAAAAGATATCTTGATAGTAACAAAACGCACTCAAAATAAAAAACAAAATGTGTTAGTAATGTGAAATATATTTACTCTGGTTTTGATAAACTTATTTATATTCGGAATATTTACATTTAGGTCGCGGTGATCCGCTATCGCATATAATTCTCAACAAACGTGACCTGAGCTGAAGTCACGGTGATAGCAAGGTCATCTTGTTTACTTCGTATCCAATCTAACTGTCACCCAGTTTTGACTTTTAAAACTATGGTAATCGAAGCCAGCTGTCCATCACGAATGGTTTATACGTAGGTGTCGTATCTCTATTTGTATAATCACATGGATTTTATTCTACAGACGCTGAAACCTCAGCATAAAGATTAGCCTTTATTTTGAGTTTAAATATCATTTGAATTTTGTTACTGGTAACCCCAAGTTGCTTTATGGTATACATATGGATATAAACAACTTAAAAACCCTACATTTCTAAAAATGTACCTGAATCATGTAGAATCTAATAAATCTATGAAGATATTTTATTATTTCAAGAAACAGGAATACACTCAATATGAATTGTGTGTATTGCTGTATGCTCAGATAGAAGTACGTACTAGTCTAGACAGTATTGAATAAAATAAATACCAGTTCGCCATGTTTTTATCAATATTGTAAATCTTGTTATTAAAAACTTCTGGTACGTTACAGTTATAAAAATAAAACATTACCGAGGTAATATTCAGAATTAAGATAAAAATCCTTAGGAAAATATCGCCCGAACTTTGTTTGTGCAAACGACACTACAAGAAGTAAAGCCCTCATCTTGTTGTATATTAAAAGATTACGCCATCTCTCAATAGAAAGATAATATTTTCATTCTCTGTGTCACCGCGCCACCTTGTTTACTGTGATAACCTCATCTACAATACGGTATCATTTTCAAGAAACAATTTCCTTTGAGTCACGCTCAAACAAAAATTAATTTATATCGTTCCCGGCTCAAAATGAAATCATCACGAAGCCTTAAGAGCGCTGAGAGGTTCAACGGCTATGACATATTACCGAAATTTACGTAATACTAACACCATTCGGGCCGAAGGCGTCTATTACGAGATATGTAAAGTAAAACGTTTATAATACGAGCGGGAATGAAGTATGGCCGGTGGAGTTAGAAAGAGAAAAGATAAGAAAATAATGCGCCCTCATATATCATCACAATCGCCAGAATTCTCGAGTCGGCCGAAATGGCCGGCCACCGACCCTCCTCACTTTCGTGCGAATCCTCCTGAAAATATTTAACTAAGTAAGAATCGCCCTCATCTCTACCCTGCATAAAATCGCCTTCATTGTAATATATTACGCTTAAGATATATTTTAAAATAAAATTATAAGTATTCCTATTGATTCCTTTTCGAACTTAACTGTTTGTCGGTATTTTTTTCAAAGCTTACATATTTATACCGTTTAATGCTTGCGTATATAAAAAACATCTAAAATTGTAAATAATATAATGTCCATGTTATCTTTGTTAAAATAAACTATCAGACTTACAATTCTATTTTATAATTAACGTATATATATTTTCTTAAACCACGTTATTATACTTGTAATAATTGAGATATTTACAATTTAGCTATTCACAATTGTTTAATGAAACCCTGCCTGTAAACACAGACATGTGTTCCACACATCACAACCACATATCACAAATTATATCCACTTGAGAATAATTTTCCACAATTTAATAATATTAGATCAACCTAATCTCTAATAAGTTATTCGATAAATATTTATAATTTTAATTAGTACATCGCGTACAACGATGCGTATTTAATCTGTTCTAAAAGACAGCATCGATAACATAAATTAATTCACCAGTGAATCTTGCTATCACAAACATCACTAGGTTAACGAGTTCAAACTCAATGTTTGGACCATTTCATTTGTGCGAGTACCATAAACTATACAAATGATATTAGAGAAGTATTCCGTCACGCATACTTGGGATTTGCTCAACCCAAAACCAGATGACTTCGGGCATCATTCATTCAGAAATTGACTGGACAACCCAATTCTAGTTAATGGCGAGAGGGTTGTCAATTATATTTCGAGTGCGGTACGAACGAAAAGCCGCAAATAACATCTCTAAAGTAGAAGTTTGGAACTCTAATACATTATTACTTTACTTTAGAAGCTGACTTAAGACTTGAAATTCGTATATGTATGTATTTAGATACTTTTGATTCGCAAAGAAACATGTTAACAAGCTGGGAATATAGAAAATAAAATACACATTTATGTAATTGAAATGATGGTTGGCGATCTATGACAAGGCACTTTTTGGCAACCATACTTTGATAATATGGAGGTAATTCCCGCACTATAAAACAGACACTTTGGACAACAGGGATTATAGACGACAAAATTTAGAGTACATTAAAATTTTAAGGTTAGAATTCAAAGACAATACAAGAAACTGATTAACTTATTACTTAAATATGGATAACTTTTAACGGCAATGCCTAAAGATAATTGAAGCATTCCCCTAGTTTAAACCAGCTACGGCTAGTGAGTCCTTTAATAAAGATGATAAAATTTTCATTATCTCGAAAGCTAAGTTCGCAATGAGCACAATAAGTATGTATTTTTAGGCTATCGTAGAATAAAATATAAATTAATATCTGATAGACTAGAATATGAGATTCTGGATAGCTTGTCATTTTCGGAACTAAACTGCGATGAGTGGCGGAAAATTATTAAGAAATAATACGCGGCTAAAGACGCCACTAAGTGAAATTACATAGGCCGATGACAGCGCGATTTCAGAATGAGGGTAGATAAATAACGCAATTAGTAAGGTGATTGATAGTTCCTTCAGGAACCCCGAAGTTGGGATAGTTATCTAATACCTTTTTTGTTATAGATAGGTGCGATCCCTTTTCCCTATATTGCCGTAAGCGTGTTTACACAGTCATCGTGATTGCACTGTATGCCTCTCCAATATTAGCAATTTTATATAAGCATTCTAAAAGCATTAGGTTAGCACACTAGGCACTTTCATCGATGACTCAGAAAATAAACAATATTTTATTTACCTATCAGGAATATTTCTACCTATGCCACCAAAAAATTAATAAAACCAGAAAACCTTCCTTCATCATCATCATCATCGGCCTATCGCAGTCCACTGCTGGGCATAGGCCTCCCCAATTGCACGCCACTTAGTTTTCCCATATTTTTCCATGGCTTCTCGCATCCAGCTCAGCTTCTCCATGACTAAGCAACAGAAAACCTTAGTTACTTTTAATTCACATATAGTCAGTGAAGCACTGTACATATGGTTGCAGATGTTTCACAAAAAATATTTTCGAATATTACAGTACTCGTTCAACGATTGACTTCCTTCTTGAACATTGACCTGCCTAGTTGAACTCGCCCCAGGTATACATGCACAAGTCACTAACATTTCGTGAGGTTTCCCAGTAATAAAAATGTTAGTTTGATCGCAGTGCGGTGTCGCAGAACCTCCATTCATTGCGGTCAATTTGGCGTAATGTAATCAATTGCTGAACCAATAAAATAAATCAGACGTGACAGTTTTAATTGATACCGCTCACTATTAACTGGGAACTGTAGAAGTGTGGTAACCTAAACTAAAAGCAGTATTAAGGTGTAATTAAAGCTTATTGTAAATAATGAATGTAAGAGAAAATGAAAGTTTGAATAAATGAATCGTTTTTGTGCTCAATCGCAACAGAACAGCTGCACAGAATTGAATTACATATTGAAGTGATAAATACTTAGATTATAGACTGGAATAGGACATTATTTATTTTTATAAAAAGAAATATTGATATTGTCCACATTAATGTGAGAGATGATAATAGTATAACCCGATAATACTATTATAACCACTTAATGTGAAATGAATAAAATAAATGTCAAAAAAACAACCTAACTGTAATAATATTATATACTTGATGAGTTTTGCTGATTGAACACGCTTGTCTCAGTAACTGCTGCTTGCTTAGAATAAAAAATAAATTGAAAATCTCATACATCGAAGGCTGTAACATTTATTGGATAAGTTAGTTATACTATAAACGATTGACAAGAGTTCTCTCACATCGCAAAAACTTTGGATCAAATATAAATTCTCCTTAAAATAAAAGATTCTATCTTGATAGATGAAAGGTCTTTCTTTTTCTAAAGCAAAAATTATCTTTTTTATTTTTAACATTAAACAAACACAAATATTTTATGTTAATAAAACTCATTATGGTATTTCATACTCAAAATATATACCTATGAAATGTATTAAAAAGTCATAAACTCGGCGTGTCCACTACTGAATTCGGTCCCGAATGATTATATAGATAATCAATTAATTATTACAATGTATAGGCCACAAATTGAAACTATTGAAATTAATAGTTAATTGATATGTCATTGGTACTAAATACAACTCATATTACTAATAGACAGTATTGCAATTCGTTTGTTTTTGTAAATTGATATTTATTTATATGAATTTACAAAAACAAACAAATGTTGGTAACCAGACAAATAGCGGTTAACAAATGACACCACTTATTATTTATTTCAGTCTTTGTATAAAAATTTTACTACATTACAATTTTTTTACTTTGCATTTTTTTCTAAATTAAATAGATAGTATAGTATTCACATATTTACTTTCTTGAAACAGCCTTATAATATCAATACAAAAAATCTAACAGTACAAACTAAGTTATTCAAACTTCAATAAATTCAATATTCACTAAAGAATAATTCGTAAATTGAAACCTCTGTAGTACAGAACAAATATTTAGTGTATTTGTTTAAAGTAAATATATACCTACATAAACAAACTAGAGTGTAAAGTTTGCTAGCAATCAGAGTAGGGGCTACAATAAAATAGCATTACCCTTTGAGTCCAGCAATGATTGAGTGAGGCTCGTGGCCTGTTTATTTACATATCGACTCAATTAACGAATAAACCGGAGCTCATTACCCATTCAAATCGCAATCGCAGATTTCCCACGTTAGCCGATTTACCAGGTAAAACTCAATGAAAACTTCATAACAGTGTTGACTTTACGCTCGGAAACGGATCGCGTAATGGCCTTTGTCGTGCACAAAAAGCGACTGATCCGGCCCAGGTCCCCTTTGTATAGCCCCGTTTGCTTTAGTGAGTTGACAACATAATTATCGACTGTTGCGAAATGGGCCGGTCATTGCACTGAACACTTCGAAATAGACGATGCCTCGGCGCTGCTTTAAGCACGTTCTAATCGTTTAAAGAATTTCTTTGCATCACAAGAAATCCTTTTCTGGTAGCAATAAGGGTCAAAATTAAGTTTTACATTCTACCTTACATATCGTGTTAGATTAGACAAACTTTAGCCCACATCGTAAACAGTAAATCTAATCGTTTTTTTTTATTTGTAGGGCTCTTTTATAAAAATTGATCGCTTCAGCTATCAATCTCAATTGTTTTACAGTGAATATTTGAAATCTGCCTACTTTTTACATAGGTATACATCGTAACTTAGGGCGGCAATAAAAAAGATGTATTTCATTTAACCACAAATTAGAGTAAATGTTAGTTGGTTAAAAAGTAAAAAAAATACAAATGGTCATAAAACTGAAACTACTTCGAGGTACAGTTTAATGCGGCTGGCTCATTTCATTGCAACAGAGTGTGACAAAATGAATTCAACTTTATTCCCTAGATGGCGGTGTCTCCAATTTTTTTAATTCAAAGAGTCAAGGAAATACCAGGATCCTTTGTGGCTAAAAGTCTAATTTAACATCAACAAGAAAAACGATGCGCAGCAATATATTTATATTTTAAATTTTTACATTGCTTCAACATAGTGTTTTACAATTATCATGTTTATAATTTTTGGTTCTTTTCAATCACAATTTACACATATTTTATTATTAGCATGTTTAATTTATTATTATTAAAATATTTCTGAGATTATCAATGTAAAGTGAAGTTGTTATTAAATTAATAACTACCTCTATATAAAATTAACATGTTTGGTTGGGTATATTTAAAAATATAGATGCTCACTCATGAACTTTCCCAAAATCGCCGTCCCCTAAAAACGAAAAGGCCAATAAAGGGCACACGCCACCTCTATCGCGTACACTGTAATCCCTTCCGGGTTGGTAAGTCCCAAAGAGCAAACAACCTTTTTGAAAACCACACCTATTAAACAAGCTCATCTATATTTAATTCAAAGACTATTCGCAGACTACAACAATTCATAAATTAGCAAGGGGTACCCTTTTAACTGCTAACCTTAAGAGTTGCGCCATTTATGTACTAAAACAAACATATGATGGTATAAAACATCTCTAACAAAAGTGTATTTATCATTTTAATTTGTTTTCACAACCTTAAAGATCACTGCTGAAATCAAAACTGTGCTATCGATTAGGAAATATCATTTAAAACAATGGTAAAATTACTTGCATGAAGTATCTTAGTCGATTAAAATATTACCATTCAAATAGAGACAAAAATTCTAAAGATATATGGAAAAAAGCATTCATAAAGGCAGAAATGAAGAATACATAAGCTATTTTTAAAAATGAACTAAAGATATACTAGTAGAAACGTTTGCTATAAACAAAGTTCGTAACTCAGAAACAATTTATAAATAACTAACACGTTCCTAATAAACTGAAAATTAAGAAGTAATAATTCAACGGAAATCTTAAGAATGACACATCCATCCCATGTGCTGCTATTTTTTGTTAGTCAGGGGACACAAATAGATCTCGGGTGCTTTGTTTCACTTCTGGAAAAAAGGTATGTCAGTCGTCAACTCGACGAGATACTCAAGTCTTGAAGATTGTATCGAGTACAGTTAGTAAAAAAAAACTTTTTTTTTATATTTAACATATTGCCTATAAGTATATTGTGATAATACACAGCGTACTATTTTCTGAAGAAATATTATAGCAAACTAAATCTCGTTTTGAAATATCTAATTTTTCATAATAGTCTACAATAATAGTAAAACATCCCTTTTCCTTGAGGAAAAAAATAACAAACAGAGAAATATCTCGTCTCATATTTTTTCATGACAGCTTAGATTATTACATACTTTTGTACATTAGTGTAATAATGAAATTAATTAGGTTTAATTTTAGTTGTTTAAAAAGCTTGTCTTTTTTTTATTAAGGTCCTTAACTCCTTAATACTCTCAATTTATCTATTAAAGTCAGACATCATGCTCATACGGTAGACTAAAGTAAATTTTTAATTCCTGAAATGAGTTGTTGACTATTACTAGCTTGATTCGAAGAGGCGGCAGCGGGAATCAAATTATAGTTGAAAAAATGAAAATCTTTAATGCAGACATAAACATTTCGCTATGTAGCTTTTTTAGTGATATATCGTTATAATTTGTTTTGTTGACTGTACATTCACGACATGACGTGTCAATCTCCAGAGATCGATTATAATTAGACATCTTCTGGAATTGTCCTACATATATATAATGCGTTTCATCTATCACCGTTGCCAAGAGTAGAACACACTTGGTAACAGTGATAGATGATGATGCTTGATGATGACGATTTCAGTTTAGCATCAAAAGTTGGCCGCATCATAATCAACAATACCTATTATCTTTGCATACTTTCAATTTATTATTAGGCTTTTACGGATATGTTAATAAAAGTTTATTCTTAGGAGTGTACTAAGTGTAGATCTATATATGTAACCTGTGAATTCATTCTGCTAAATTAAATAGTAATATTATAACTTTCCTATAGGCTATCTACGCCATATCTTTAGTAAAATCAGAAATGGGGACTTTTAGTAAAAATTAAACGCTTATAGCAAACTACACTACACGACTACACGAAAAAATATGTAAAAGAGAAAGAGAGTTAGTAGTTTTCAGGTTTCATGAAAACGTAGTGTTGATGAAAACTTACAATACGAGAGCTCAGAATAGAGTAGGGTAATGAATTTTAAACATATAATAATAAAATATGTAGGCTGTTCTTAGGGATTCTCCTTCAGCTTTATTATCTCGATAACAAGGCACCTGGGGAGCCAAATTACAAGCGGTCCATAAATATCAGAAGCAACAGTATGCTCTCCTTTAACCAATTTAAAAATGGTAACAAAACAAACAAAATGCAAGAACATTAACATTTTTAACTGAGAAGTCCTTTCTTTTTGTTTCGCGAAAAAATAACATTTGCAACATTCTTAAGTATTGTCGTAATTTTCAACTAATTTCGACGGTTAATTCTATAATTTAATTATCGTTAAACGAAATAAGAAAGTTTTGTTGAGGGCCAGGAATCTTAAGACTGAATAAATGAACAACAAGACCCTTTTGTTTCACTGAGCACTTCCCTAGTTATGATAACAAAGTTCAAAAAAAGGAAACAACTGTAATCATTTTTTTATTTAGAATGGATTTGAAATTTGTGTTGGCTTAACAATCGTATCTATGTTGGGTTATTTCATGCGTTTAATCGTGTGAATTTGAATATTAAAACGCACTGGCCGGTAACTAATAATGATTATATACCCAAATATGATTTTTTATTAAGTAATGTTAAATATTTGTCTTTTACATAATTTAATTCACTTCAAACGCAAAATGCAAAAAAAAAAAAGAATTTGTTAACATTTACTTTTTAGTCACTATTACCAGTTTACAACGTTTGTTTATGCGGTTTCAGTGGCTAACATTTCAGATTTATGCAAATTCAATGAAAAGTTGAATTCATATTCAATCTTCTTATGAAACTGTAATAGAATTATACGTAATTGTATTGATAAACGAAAATCGTTTCTGAAAACAACGCGGATATTTTTGAACACCGGCAGCTGGTTACTAACTTTAAAAGTAAATGATTGTTTAAAAAGTTGCACAAAACAACAATTTATTTACAAATGATAATTTATATACTCGTATAGATGTGTGGGTAAAAAAACCACACTTAACTATGGATATTATCTGTTATAAAGGAAGTTAATATCACGCACGATGGTACGTTATATTTTATTTAATTATGCAACAATATCATTACACCAATTATCCCAATAATATAATTTGGTGAAAAACTTAATAAACAAAAAGTAGTTACAAACATTAATGATATGAATAATTAATGATTAATTGTAGATCTGGCAAACCATTACCTCGTGATCGTTCTGGAATCTACGAGAAGAACCACTAGAGAAAATATTTAAATGAAAAGCACTTATCGTGGAAGGCGTTCTTTATGAAAATTTGTAGTGTATTTGAAGAAAGATTCCCCAAGATAGCAAATTAAATATATATTTTAAAATCCGGACCTAACGCCATCTAGTTCCAAACTAAGCAGAGCTTGTATTATGGGTACTATACAACTGATATAATACATACTTTTTTTGTATATACATACATATTATACATAGAAAACACCCAAACTCCGAAACAAATATTTGCAGATCATACAAACAATTGATCCGACCCGGGAATCGAACCCGAGACCTCAGGAACAGCAGTCGCATACGCTACCGTTGCGCCACCGAGGTAGTCAAATTTAATATATTTTGTTGATAATTGTCATTTTTTCTAAACAATGTGTTGTGTGTCTCTTACATATATCAGAAAAGATCGTATATTCATTTAATGTGAAACTACTCCGTAATTCAAGAAGCAGTTGTTTGCGACAACGCACGTTCCTCTAAGAAAATTATGAGCAAACGTTTCGTGCACTCGCTGCGTATTGCTAACGAAAACGACTTCTGCTGTAAGTTTAGATTTACTTCAAGTATAATTGGAATCTGTAGTCATTAATGCAATAATAAATATTATTACATACACTTGCTGTAGTTTAACATAGCCTAATCTTTAAAGCAACTGTGAATGTATCAGTGAGAAAATGTTATGAGCCCAGAAGAGGAGATAAGATTTTGCCATGCGAAAAACAGAAATTTAAAAAAAATGTTGGAATCAACTAGCGCTCATCCATCATCCATATTATATTTCTGGGTATATTTCCTCTTTATCCCAAATCTACCCAATAACCATATCACCAGACGTCAAAGTACTTTTCGCTGAAGAATCGCTGAAGTCATTTACCCAAAGCTGATTAATATGCTAATAATGGTGATTAGAAACTTTTTTCTTTTATTTCATATTATTTTCTAGACTAGTTGATTTTTATGTTTCTGAGTTAGCTCAATAAAGGCACTTGTCTTGGCCGCACAAGCCTAGTAAAATAACATCAAAGTCCTTCATTTCACTATTCATGTCTCAATATTGTCAACAAACTTTCTCCTCGTATTTTCTTTTTAATTTTAATTGAAAATTCAATCATTTATTCACCAGCTTCGTCGTTAAGGGTCTTTAATGGATCGCGTGTCGGTTTTACTTTATTTTTACTTGGCATTGTAATGGCCAGCTAATTTTCTTTGTAGATGATCGAAAGTTCTGGTATAATATTGGTTTTATTGAATAATGTCGATTAAGCCACCGTTTATACGGATAACAAAAGATAGTTTACCTTTGAAGGACAATCCAATAGATTTGTTCACATTATAGTAAACTTATTAAATAAAGTATGGCATATTGTATGCGTACTTACATTCAAGGGTTTGTAATACTTGGTTATAATTTGTATTCGAAACCCTATTGTACTGAGATTTCCTTAAACAATTTGTTAGGAACAAAATGATTAATTTGAATTCAGAACTACAAACATAGTTTTAAGCTAAGTATGATGGAATAAACCTGACATGAAACTAAACAAAAAAGAGAACAGACGTACAGAAGTAAGTAAATCTTTGAACTAAAGATAGAAATAAGTAAGTAATGGTGCGAAAATCATTTTTTCTACTAAGAATAAGACTGCTGCTAAGCAGACACAACCAAATTATATATATATTTACTTATGTCCAGTACATTACGGGATCATAACATTAATCCTAAGTCATAACGTTATTAAATATCCGACTACGAAAAGCATTAAGAGGAAAACGTCTTAATTTATCTTACCAACCATTTAATGCACTTTTACTTTGATAAGACCTTTCTTATACATTCACTTTGTGTTTATATTATATAACATAATTTTGACTCATGTGTGAGATATTTAATTCATTAGTATGTTGTTAGTCTATCTGTGTTATTAAAATATAAATTATAATAGTAGATATCTATAATATATCAATGTTGTTATCGGTGGAGGCAAAATTGTACCATAATAAATCTACCCAACCAATCCAGCTACTGGTCCAAAACCTATTTAACATAACCTCTTACTAGTTCCAATAATTTTGCCGCTCAATGTTATTAATTTATATTAAATATTATTCCTTAAGTACCACACACGTGTTTCCACATACACATGTTTAGACATGTTAAAGATACCACATCAAAAAAAATATTTGCTAAGTTCCGAAATGTTTTTTCCAACAGTGAATGTATCAATAAGACTAAACCAATAAAGATAGCTGCTGCTAACATGTACACATAGTACGCCTTGTATTTATTTTCCCCGACGATATATTGTCTTATACCAGAGAAAAAGTAAGTGCATTTATTCGTTATTGGATTTGGAATAACGAGTGGTAATGAAGGTGGTGTCGAAGGTTCATCTGATATTCATAACGCTAGCTCTATTGGCGATTGGAAATATTTATTTTATAGAGTTATGATCTATTCGATTTTCTGTAGTTAATATCTATAGGATTTTGAGTAGCCAAGTCAAATAGGTTTTTGATTTAGATAGTTCTTGGCAAACTGTGTTGAGATTTTTTCTATTACTTAAGACCTCGCTTGAAATAAGTTTTTTTTGCCACAATTGTGGAATGAGAGATACTTACACTGCTTCCAATTTTGAAAATTATGCCTAACTTCACTCACTGATTAATCACGAAATTTCAGAAACTATAAAACCTACAAACTTGAAATCTGCTTAGAACGGATTTTAGGTTAAATTCCAACTCCCGTTTTACCCCCTTAGGGGTAAAACGAGTTGGAAGTTTGTATGAAAATACTATGTTTTTGGAGCAAAGAGCTTGAAATTTAAAATACATGCTCTATGGAAGGTGTGAAGGTGTACTAAGAATGTATCTTCAGAAATCAAACCCCTTTTGGGGTTAAAACGGAAAATAGTAGTTTGTATGAAAGTCCAATATTATTAAATTTATAGTAGATTTGGCAAAAGGCTTTTATATTGTATTAAAGTATAAGTAGCCTCGTGGTGTTAGTTTTTCAGCATGGTGTCTAAATAGAACTGAATATTCGGTAATTTTTTATTAAAAGTTTAGCGCACATTCTTACTGCTACCTACCAATCTACCAATGACTTATAGAAATCATCTGAAAGATATAAGCTCACAGCAAACGTAAAATTATTCTGGTAGAAACTTTACTGATGCTGAATATGTTTATCAACAGTCTGATCGAGTCTGAATATTTTAAAAGTATAAAATGAATAAAGGATTTGTTATAATTCGACTCCCGGTTCGGACCAAAAGTTTGTATGATCTGCAAACATTTGATTCGGAGTTTGGATGTTTTCTATGTATAATATGTATGTATTTACAAAAAATAGTATATATGTATTTATATCAGTTGCCTAGTACCCATCAAACTCTGCTTAGCTTGGGACTAGATGGCGTTGTCTAGCATCTAACAAGATGTCCGGAAAAAAATATTACTTATATTTACAAGTGTTATTTACTTGATTTAAAAAAACCGTAAGAAATAATATTATACAAGTAAATATTAAATCAAAAAATAATCGTTTCATTTTACTGCCAATATATACGCAAAGTCCGTCTGTAAAGCTGCACATCAAATACCCGAACAGTTATGATACACACCCACCCGTCATAAAAAAAGTAATACACGAACCCCACCCACTAAATTAGGTTCTACTTAGAGAAAGTGCCAGTAACTTAAGGTATCACTTTAAGCGACTGTTACCGATAAACACATCGTACATTCGGGAACATTCATCAAGAGATTTACGTTTGCCGCTCACGTTCATCGAATCGGCCGCACTTTCGTTTCGTCATCGCTCATGCCTGGACTAGTCGAGCCTGACTTTCATTTTCAGGCCATCAATAATGGACTTTTAAAGCTGGTTTATTTCTGTAGATAGCAACTTTTTTTTAATGACTAGATAGTACAAATTTTGCTATGGTATATTTAAATATCTACTATTAATACCTATTAATCCTAATTAATAAACTAACTAATACCTAGAATGATAATGATTGCAATTTCTTGCATTTTGGTATACTGTACTAAATAATTACCGGTTATTGGTATTAAAAAAAATCTAATAACCGATAACCTTCACGTTGATAAGTAGAGTTTTGTATACAATATTGCCATAATAATTGTACCTGACAAGCACAGTAAGGGTATAATGAGTTAAGATTAGGACTAATGGTTATGCCTCAATCACGTCTAGATAGACACGAAAATATTGTGTGCCACGAGACTCTTACAAATCACTTTATCGGAAACATAACATTGAGGTAAATTGCAGATATTTACTGTTGTAGTAAATGTAAATTAAATAAATCCGTGCAAAACCCGATTGGAAACTAAAAAGCCATTTGTGGTATTGTCTAAAGCAACAGGAGACTGATGGAGCGATTCGGGTTGTCGCAGATACTAAAGGCTTTAGTGACGTCACTTACGTACCTACCGGACACCCATTTAACCAGAGAATCTAATAAAAGGACACATTTTGCTTACACAGTTTGTACGATGTTACTACTAACGCCATCTCTGTGCAATAATGAGAACCAAAATTTCTTAGTTTACACTTAAATTTTGTTTTTGAAACAAATGTGCACTATAATTGACTTTTAAAGAAAAGTAACGAATTAAAAGTTGAGGACTATCTAAATTGATAGAAAATTTTTGTCTATTGTTATATAAATTAGGACAGAATGTGAATCACTACCTACTTATTCAATGTCTTGTATTCAGAGCTTTGGTTTGAAATGACAGTAACTTTTTTTCTCTCTTCCATTATCAAACAACATATAACACAAAATATGTTTTAATAAAACCTTAGTATCACAGATAATATATCTAACTTTGTGTCACTTTGTGTTCTTCAAAAAATCTTGACTATATACAACCTATACATATAGTATAGTAGAGTATAGTATAGTATACAATACATATTCTACATGTATAATTTAGTCGTGGTAACTGTTTCCTATTAAGGTTTGTAGCCTCAACATTTTTATAGACTAAAAAATCTATTTCGCTCAGACCCTTTTAAATATTTTATTTACTTAGAGACGTGTTTCTTGTCCATTTTCGTGTAATATACTATTTAGTAATTGATGAGTATGTATTAGGGAATTGGGTCTGTATATCTTCTAAATAATTGTAAATTTTAGTGTTTATAGATTATATAAATACCCATTTATACAAATAATAATTCATAACTTTACTATGACGTAGGCAAAATTATAAAATTGACAATCCGAAATTGCACCAAAGATTTTTAAAAATTGCACTGCACACAGCAGGGTGCTTGCAGAATTCATTATTGAGCACTCGTTGTCTTTTGTTAGGTATACGTTTAGATTGCTTTATGTGAATTGCAGTTTTGTCCCAAAATAAATGTAAGAAAAAAGAATGAGGCGAAAATCCTAATCTTAAAGTCATCGTAAGTTTTCTATGGTCTAAAAAGTTTTTTTTTAATTTAATTCCCCGATGTTAACTACTTGTTATTTGAAAATTATTGAAGATATCACGAAATTTATTTTAGTTATATTATTGAATATGTTATACCTACCGAAGATAACACTGCATAGATTTGCTATTATTTTGTCCAATAGACTCTTGAAACACTCATCTGATGTCACAAAAATTTAGCCAACCCATAAAGAAATGAAATAATCGACGCATGCAAAACACGTCTAAGAAAACATTTCGCAAATGTGAAATAATAAGTGCTATCGCAGCTTTCAAGCCAAGCCAAGAACTCAAACTTTGCGACAATTTATTTCTTTCTTATGGTACTATTATGCCGTTCTCAGCTACACAACATAAATAATAATGCGAACCGTTATAGGGTCATTACAGTGGGAACGGGCCGAGTGACGTAGTCCCGCCCACTCACGTACATACTCAAGTCATCGCTTGTTTTGTCTGTACTCAAGAAAAATACGCCTGTGTATTTCTAACTCAAACTATCGCTTCTTCAAATGACCTTTGTAATAGACCTTTCAGCGCTAGTTATATTGTTCTAGGACAATCGATAGCGCAGTTAAAACTACCTGAACAGAATGGAAAAAGCAGTTTTTTAAACAGAACGTGTATTTAGTTTGAAAGTTTCATCACGTGCACCGATAATAAAAGAAGAGATAGGCAATTCATCAAAGTCATGAAAGTGTTGAAAAACATTCCAATTCTATTATACTTTCAGATAGGTATCACACTAAACTACCCAAATGTATGCTTGTAATGCAAATAATATAATGAAATTTTACGTCATAATGTTAGTTGTAAACATAATTTCAGGGTTTAGTACTATTGTGCTACTACAGTTTCTCTCAGAAGTATTTGAATCAGAACAATTGGTAACTCAGAAACATGGCCGTTACTTAGTGCCAAGGCAGAGTCGCGTCGTAGCTAGTATCTGCAAACTCTTTACTAGACCCCATTGAGTCCGGGATGAAAGCGAGGTCATTACCTGAAACAAAGAAGGAAAGCCGCTCAAACTGCGCATAAATCGTGCCACCCTGTTTATCTACGAAGGCCTTCCTACGTAGCCGCCAAAGAAACCAAGCCTACTTTACCCGCTATATAACGTATGAATGAACTCATTTTCTAAACTCTAAATACATTTACCTATATGGTTTACACACTAAGAAAGCGTTTTTGTTTATGATTAGATACTCTTATATTTGCATTAGATTCAAAGAGCGAATGTGCTACATCCTTGACTAGACTCAATAATAATAAACACAAAGAGCACATTATTAATGTGTGGGCTATTTAAAAGTAAATTTTAAATACAATTCTATACTAACTACTCTAGTTGGAAACTTACAACAATATATATTTGTTTGTCTGGAACAAATAGAAATTATTAAGTGAAAAACATAGTTTGTCTTAGTATATAAGTAAACTTAATAAACTCAAAATTATCCAAATTAGATTTAATTTGTTTAAAATCAGATGGATGAATAAAAGTTTGAAGACTGAAGAATTTGCATGATTATTCTTTCATGTAAATAAGTACCTCTCAGCAGCAATCGTACTATGTTACTACTAGTTCTGGAAGTTTTTCTGTGACCAAATTTAGTATATTTTTGTATAAATCCGCGCCTCTAAATCCAACTAAAAATACTTTGAATTGTAAATGTACGATAACAGATTCTGACGTTTTGAATTGTGTTGAGGTCGGTTTAAAAATCCCATTGTAGTTTAAAAGTCAAATATAAATTTTTATTCATATAAATCTTATGGTTTTAGTTAACACCCGCATTTTTTACTTTAATTGTACTGTTTGACGATAACAATAAATAAAAATTTCTTAATGTTTACTAAAAATGTAAAGAATAGTGTGTGAAGTATCACGATACTGTGCGATATACAACTTTTATGTGTATACATACGAATAATTTGAATACTGTAGTCATTGAAGAGCTATAAAATACCCATTTAATTACTTTATCTAATCCTTACAAAACATATATTTATAAAACAACCACTTAATGTGATTCATTCTGTATCAATTATCGCTTTGTTTAAATTGAGTGGAGTACGTAACGGTTGGTTAGTATATATTTTATAATTTCCAGGTTTATCACTTTCACTGTAAGCAAATGGTATGACAATTTATACCGTGTTGAACATATTGTGCTACATCTTTGTCGGTGGCAGCTGTTGATACAACAGTGGTAACAATTGAATATGGCTGTAAATCAGAGAGATAGCAGGCGACCGGCTGACCCCTCATGTAAATGGCCGCCTCCACCCACCGTCTCAGGGTTTTAGTACAAATATAAAGCGCTGGTAGAAGCGTTCAGTCTATAATCTTAGATTACGTACTGCCCTATAAAATACGCCACAGTCGTTATTGTATAAATATCTTACTATTGGTCTCTTTTATTTTCGTTTTTTTTTCCTTTCTCACAATGAAGCTTTAACTGTTTTTATTCTTATTGTAACTGTTACTTTATCATTTTGTCTTTTTCACCTCTTCTCGATTATCGGTTACCGTTAAACATCACCATCATTATTGTCTCAGCCAAAGGACGTCTTCTTCTCCACTACAACCGGACCACTGCTGCCCTCATCGAAAGGGCCATATTGGATATTGTCAATAATTTCCGAAACTTGTGCTTTAGACTTTAATCTATAGTACAAAATATATAGAAATTATATGAAATATAAAAATTGCTTGCGCATCATGGGGTTTTCAACAGGTATTATGACGTCATGTGTTATTACACCCTCGAACAGTACAAGTAACTTAACTTAATAGGAATATGCAGGAATTCCTACCAAGTCATACCTAATAAGTCAACAATATTAAAAAGTAAAATGTAATCATAAGTTAAATTCAATTAACAATTTTTTAATGCAATTACACGTATGTGTTAGCAAAGTTATTCTTTAACATAATGAATCAATTCATTAAATAAATATTATCATCAACTCTGTACTTTACAGTATTTATTAGATTTTATCCTAATAGCTGTTGCCCGCGGCTCCGCCCGCGTATATGTCGGTTATCGCGGTAAATAGTAGCTTATGTGTTATCGTGATCCATTCAGTAGTTTAACATATACACGGGCGGAACTGCGGGCTACAGCTAGTGCTGCATAAATCAATTATCTAATGGATGGCTAAAACCTTTTTTATCTGTAAGAAAATAGTTACAGCTTAAACACCTGTCGTTTATAGAAATGTGTGTTTAGCAAAGTTTAACGTAAATATCGTAGTCAGCATCACCCGCTGAGATCGTATCTGGTGCTTAATTAATGTGACATATGAAACAACCCGCGACTACACTTACTTGGGCACACGCCAGCCTGCTCTTTTTGCTCCACAAGCGAGATATGCTCACTGCAACATGTAACTATGTATTGTGCATTCTCTCTAGGAATGAGACACTAAATACGACGTCGCCGACGACCACAAATCAGAAGCCACTTTGTTCTTTCACGGTCGCGAACGTTTCTCTGCTGAGAAATCGTTATTGATCTATTTTTAAAGTGATTACTGTCACTTTGTTATCTTATTGTTCATTTGGTTCTTTGTTTAGTGTGGTTCAGATTAGAATAGACATGTAAATAATACAAAAGTACAAGTAGCAAAGAAAGTCTCAAAGTCAGAAGGACTGGCAGGCAATTTAAAAGATTTTACTTATTGTTTCGTTGCTGTTTGTTATGCAAAAAAATGTTGCTTCATAATGAGACGCTAGAGAGATTCTATTGTTACATGAAGTAGCTTCTAACAAAGACATGTCTGAATTATGTTTACCTGTCCGCAAATGTAAAGAAGGCCATGAATTTGATCTTAAGTTGGTAATCATTTTAGCATACACGCATTGTTGTTTGCTCGTGTAAAGAAGAGTAGAGGTATAAAAATGCGTAATATTATGAAGTCTTTGTGCACCATCATATAAAGGTAAGGTGTAGGAAAACGTCTGAAATTAAATTGAAGTCAGAAAAGGGCGAACACAATGGAAGTCTGCAGTGAAGCCTGGAGGCCGAGAGATGTCTGAATGCGGACTACGTTAGCTTTATAATGCTGTGGCGACACAATATGGCCTATTTATAAGGCATTTTCAAATTGAATTGGTATCTGAAATATTTCTTACATAGTTTTAACGTATTTTTGTTATTGTAAAATGACATATTACTATCCGTTTATGCTGGTACCTGTTAATACCAATGCTAACCAATAATCATCATCAATCTACCGAGACGGGACGGCGATACATATGCTCGTTTGCCCCCTATTCCATAAAAAAAGTTGATTTCAAGTTTTTTTTCTCGATAAAGTGGTGTTGTCCTGCGTAGCTTGTTATCTTAGTCTTATGAAGCTCATGTGACACATGAAATGAATAGGAATGTTAACACGCCATTACCACACGGATTACCTACAACTATTTGATATTCCGCAAAGGCAGTATTACTAACTCCTCACAAAGAAGCATCATCCAATTCATTAAATATTATACTGATAGAAGCTTATCAGTACTGTGTGATCGTATCTTAACATCGAGCATATCATATCATATCTCATCTGAACTTTCAAGATTAAAAAGTTTTTTTTAATCAACAACGTACTTGGATTACTGTTTACTGCGAACTGAACTAGCTTCCGTTAGCTATGGCATAAATGTATACAAACAAATAAAGCAAGAGTTTTAAACTTACGTGAAAACCAAAATATGAGTCTCATTTTTGAAATCAAAGATTTTTCGATCACTTATAAGTTGAATTGAAATTAATCCTCTCAGTCCTCAATTGTTACTTTTAATGGATATTAAAGAAGAAAATTAACCTTTCTGCTGTTGAATCATATAGTGGCGCGATAATTGATTTTATACGTACGTCGAAGGATTAATTAAAAATACATATGGCAGTTCCCATTGGCTAACTTTGCCCGAGTTATTTTTACCCTGTGTTTATTTTTCTCGTCTTAATCCCCGGAATTGAATGATTCTGCCAAAACGTAAACCCGGTCTGTATAAAAAATTTACTATAATCCCTTTTTATTAACCATTTGGAGAATACTTTGTATTCTTCTTTCAACTAGAGTTACAGTCTTTATCTCATACAATTATTCAGTTGTATATCCTTTGTTCTTCAGGTGTGATATTATCTCAGGATACTGGTTGTCATATCGAACTGAATCCCACTAAAAAACCGTCTCAGGTAACAGTAGCCGAGGAATCTAGTGTCCCTGGAAAGAAAATCCTTGACACCCTAAAGTCCAGGTGTGGGTTCTACCAATTTAATAGTGCTCACGCAAGTATTAGCATATGTTGCAGTGCTTTTATTATAAACACAATTTTAAGTTTTGTGTCGTCTTATTGTAGAAACCATGAACTTTTTTGTCATTCTGCAGATGAGTAAATATAACTTCAATATCATTTATTGTATCAGTCACACTTAAACTAAACCTTAAACTTAAATAAAGATTATTGAAGCGAACAAGCTGAGATAAAATGATCGCTGTTTTATTCAGAAAAATTATTGACAAAAATCAATTTAATCAATTTTTAGCTACTAATGCTTCTAATACATCGTAGAACGGTTAAGGTATCAGAAGTATCGTGTTACATATCACGTCAGCCATTTATCTTGGTCTAACTGCGATTTTAGTGAGGGCGAAGATAGAAAGCTTTTTAAAACTTGTAAAAGAAGTGTCTTTGTGTCTCTACCCATCTTTACGTACGTTCCAAGCGGAAACTTCTACTGTTCTTAGACGCAATAAATGGTGCGATCACTCGCATACAGCTCAGGATAGGACCAATTTTATTCATTCTATTGTTCGACTTTGTTATTGTTGGTATATAATACACAAAATAACATTTATATAGATTTATTTATTTATGTTATAGAGGACTTAGAGCTAACATTTTAGAATTTTAACAGATAACAGTGAGCCAATTACAAGAGCTGACTTGTAGTGATATGCTAAACATAAATATGGAAGCAATAGCATCAACAATGAGATGTGATTGATGATGATGTGATTTTCAAGTACCTATAAAGCACATTTAGTAAATTTGACGATTATTTGAGCGCTTTACACTGTTTTAAGAATCACAATAGCTCGGAAAAAAAACTGCTACTATTTCCATAGTTTTACAGTTAAAATTTTGAAGTATCATCCGTCGAGTGAAGTCTACAATTATAACATCAGAAACTTTCTGCCTCGCACAAAAAAACTGTGGAATGAACTGTCGCCTGCGATATTTTCGGACCAAAACGACCTTCAAGAAAAGGGCGTACTCTCTCTTAAAAGGCCGGCAACGCACTTGTGAAGCCTCTGGTGTTGCGGGTGTCTGTAGGCGGCGGTAATTGCTTACCATCAGACGAGACGTCTACTTGTTTGCTCCCTATTCCATAAAAAAGAAGACAAACAACCCAAATCATTCCTTTTCTTTCAATGAAGATTCAATTGATGTAGAACTGGCTTTGATTTGCCATCATTTACCAATAGCGTAGTACAAGTAGTTAAATTCTTTTTTATTTTATTTGAAGATATTACTTAATTAAAGGGCCTGGATATTAATATCCGTGTGGTGGATTGGTCTGATTACCGGCTATTTTAAAAAACTCTTGTATGACTTTAAGCATGGCATTATAAGGCTGACTTAAAAAAATTACTGCACTTTTAGATAAAATTCTTGTAAGCCTATTGTCCGTTATATACAATCTCATTTAAATGTACTAACATTATATGTTTAAAAACATTTCAAGATCATTTCTATTATAGTTTTCATATTCTTTGATTGTACCTTGTTATCTTTGTTCATATGTCAGACTTTTATTTTTTCAAAACCAACAGCTAAAGGAAGACTGCAATACACAGTTTATGATCCCTGACGTTTTAATGTAACAAATGATTAGTTCTTTTCTGAAAATAAGGACTAGAACATCTTTATTTATCTTGTATATTACAAACTTTAATTTAAAAATAGCTCTTGAAAATTAACACTGTGTATAAAAAAGACAGTGCAAAGCAGGTCGACCGTTGTTACTCTGTCCAAGCCCATCATGTCAAACCAAATAGAAGATCTACTTTAGACTTCTATTTTTTTATATGTGTATATGAAAATGTAAAAATCATGTGTGAACATGTATTTATAATTAAACACAAAAGGCTTAAACATATAATTGTCACAAAACTTTAATGAATAGTGTATTTTAGTCGTATCCACGGCCACGGCACATCCTGACAATAACTGTTAGAAGTCACGGTTGAACTATTTATGACGTTAGTTGGAGAAAGGAAATGGCGTTCTACAAGTTTAGAAGTACTTATGTAAGTAAAGTCTTTGTTGCAGAAGTTTGGCTTGCCTTTTTGTGTATCGCAATCCATCACGGTATATCCCTAGGTCTTGAGATCTTCGATCGTGATACTAACAGAGAGAGAGAGAGAGTTTTGTATCGGAATACCTTACTACTACGGCAGTCAAAGAACGAAGAAATCTTAGTTAAAAGTATGCTCATATATTACTATGCTTATGTAGCATAATTACATCAGAATTTCCTTTAAATATGGTTAGAAACGTGCCACACGGTTCACCAATTTCGGTGCACTTAACACTTAGTACTTTAACTGTTAATGTTATTTTGTCTTCTAAAGATATAATGGAATTATTCTTCAGTTGGTGCAAATTTTTAAGTTCTTGCTGTACCATAACCGGCAATGATTGTCATCTGTTAAATTCAAAATGAGAGTCATGCATGTATTAGGCTTATTTTTAAATTCTCGTTATAGAGCTAATCTTACTTTTATTTTAACTTGGATATATAACAAAAAAAAATTGGTTCTATAAATAATGGAATAAAGAACTTCTAGCAAAAAAGTCTCATAATAAAAGAAGCTATAAATAGAACTAATTAACTTTAAGTGACGGTTTACAATATTCTACAAACAGCGACAATTTCCAGACGCTTCCCCTCGGCGCTGGTTCTTGTTATAACAATAATAGAGCAACCATATTTATTATTACTACACACGCCTTCCTTTTCATAACATAATAATGGGAACGAATACGACACAAATCACTCATTAATAAAACATCGCTTTAGCATTTCCCAGCGACACAATTAAATATAATATTTTGCGTGCGCATTCAGCATTATTAGGTAATTTTATCGGGAACACGCCTACTACATCATCCATCGTGTGTCACTATGAAACCACTAAATCATAAACATAAAAAATAACAAAGTCGTCAGAACGCGACATATCTGTCTAAGTCGGTACGCTCTGATTCCGCACAGTGAGTTGCAATAGAAATAACCACAGACGTTGACAAATAACTACGTCTTCGAATTTGCGTCGCCAGTGCAACAGATACTTGCGGTATATCGATGGCAATAAGCGTTGCTTGTACTTATTACGGTTGGAAACAAAACGAGCGTGTCGGTCGTACGTGATGCTTGGTTGAAGTGAAATTATACATAGTTGAGAAATATCCCCGAGTCTGTTACATGTGAATCTATTCACAATACCTTCCACCAAATCTTATGCACGCATTTTCATTACTGTCTATAACACCACTGAACACATGTGACAGGTATTTTCACTCTAGCCTGGAGTTGCTCAACTATAATCTTACTCATTAGTAGAAATGTAATAATATTTACAATATACATGTGCTTATAACGTTGAAGTCTTTTTAGAATTAAAGATATAAAATTTGCTGTTAACCACCACGTTCAACGTTTCATCAATAAGTATTAAATAAGTAGTCATACATCAACGTTGCGTTGCGTCATTAGTCCCATATTGACAGCAAATGTTACCCTGGATATTTACCGATAAAAAATATTCATTTTACACCCGAAAGCATATCATAAGTATAAAATTATTCTCCTATCTCCTGCACTGAGCTCGCGATTTCACATGTCGTAAAATTTTTACTCTTTCAAGATTTTTATCGTCTCACATGAGTCTAAAGCACGTTAAAATATCGTCGCTTACTCCTGCCTGACTATGCGATAGCTATCACTGTAGTGGATGTTGTTAGAAACGATGCACCTGTTCTAAGACTATTTATATATTTCCGAAAGTAAGAATACAACCATTCGCATCGTGTCAGAAGGTTTGTTTGTCATCTATAGTAAAAGAGTCACACATATCTCGTTACAAAACTTATGTTAACTTTTAGTTGTCTTATGAAACAAGAAAACAAACGCCCATGGTTGTACTAACTAAGGCTTGAGTAACACTACCTTTTAATATTTAAGAAATTAAAACATTATAATATTGTAGAAAAACAATGTGTATTAAGTAGTAGTGATCTTAAATTACGCAAGTTTATATGCTAAGGAGGCAAACTTTAGGCAGCTCCACGTAATGATAAACAATCATCAGCAACCATAAACACCTTCAACGTAGGTAGATCCGTCGTTTGGCTCTTCTCTATTGGCCGAAGGTTCGTGAGGCGTAAAAATTTGGATGATAAAATATCATCCAGTTTTTAATCATAAAATATCATCTAAACTTTATAATTCAAATATCGTAAACAAATATCACCTATACCTTAATATTTTAATTTTGTAATACTAGAGTAACATTTTTGTTAACCCTTTCAACTCGAAATACAAATCAAATAACGAAGTAAGACGTAGCTACACAATCATAAAATACATTTATAAATCAACGTCTTACGAACTTACGCGATAGTTATGTTAATACTATTTCAATTTATTTCAAAGACGCAATTTAAAATTTGAACCTTAAATGTATTTCAAGTGATAGAACAAACTTAAACATTTATTCGAAGGTAGTTGAAAACAAAAAACAACTAAGTTAGTATTTATATATGCAGCTCGTGCCGAAGGCGCCCTTCACCTAGGGTTAAAACGTCGTGATGACAATGCCAGAAGTCTACGCAACTACCGATATAGATGCTTCATTTAATTAGCCTGCAACAATGTTGCTTAATTGACGATTTGCTTACACAGTATAAAGTTCCTACTTTTTAGTCACTGCAAAAAAACAATAAAGATCTATACAATGTTGGTATGTAAATGTATTTATAAATACTTATATCTGAACCATGAATACATTTAAATCATCATTATCATTGACAAATTTTAGTAGTCCACCTCACACATTTCTTTTTGTCTAGGTCTTTTTTTTATGAAATGGGGGGCAAACGAGCCCCACATTTCATAAAAAAAAAAGCCTGAGGTAAGCGATTACCGTCGCCCATGGACACCCGCAACACCAGAGGCGTCATAAGTGCGTTGCCGGTCTTTGAGGGATGGGGAGGGGGAGAGGTTAGGTTATGGGGCTCCAGTATCTTCACTCACTCGGCGAAACACAGGTGAAACACAGCGCAGGCGCTTTTTCACATCGATTTTCTGTGCGGCTGTGGTATCACTCCGACCGAGCCGGCCCATGCATAACGAAGTGTGGCTTTAAGAAGTTTTTGCCTACTATTATATCACACATGAATAAATATGTAGTGTTAAGTCAGCGTTTAGTTCCGCAACTAAGATGAAGCTAGTCCATGAGCAAAAACAATGTTGCGATGTCTATTTGGTTAAGGTCTTGTTAACGATATGTATAATATGTAAAGTTATTACTGTTGTTAAAAGTGTGAAACGTGATAGGGTACTTCTTAAATTAGACGAACTATAGTATATTTTACTCAGAAAAATATATTTTTTTACTACAGAAATATAACTTGAATTGAAAAACATGTTTTAAGTTTTAAACTAAAACCTGTATAATTGTAATATAATGATAATTTTTAATAAACCAAAAACCCTTAATTTGTAACTAAGAGCATTGCAGAAAAAAAAACCCTGTAATCGATACATAGTAAATCTGCATTAAACCTGGCTGCATTTCGATGGCTGCAGATACGGAAATAATTAGAGATGCTTTATATCGCGCAGATCGCATTCAGTACCGCATAATGAATGAAACGTCAAGCCGTTACGTTACGGCAGCCAAAGAATGACGTCATTTCATCATGCCGGCACTGAGCATGGCTCTGTATTTTAACAAAGACAGCACATCGCGTTAATGGTAAAAGTTTGATTTACATGAATTTCAAATATTGAATTTGCGTGTGGGTTTATATTTTGAGGATAATCTTCAAAATATTCTAAGTTCTACAAAAAGAAATGTGTGAACGTAACGAATAGTCCTACTTGTATAAATTTAAGTATATTTAGTATCAGATTCTTAAAAGAAATCGAAAGAATATTTAAATATGATGTCGTCATTTTTCAAGCAGGAGCTGGATGCGAGAAGCCGAAGATCGAACTAAGTGGCGTGCAATTGAAGAGGCCTATGTCCAACCGTGGACTGCGATACTGGCCGATGACAATGATCTTTCAGGTTACAATTTTTTAAAGATACAAAATAGTACGTTTGAATTTGATTTGAAGCGACAAGAGTAATAGATTTAGGGTAGATCCTGATAAAATACCACCAAACAAGGAATACGAACACAGTATAATATCTAAATGGAAGCTACAACATAAAAATTATGTTCAAACCTATAACTACTGACTTGACTGATTAACTACGCAAAATAAATTATTTTTAATCCTGTTTTATTTTAACATTCAGTACTATATGAATGATGTTACGTTTAACGTCGTAAGAACAACTCAGACTGTATAAGGGTCTCAGCTGAGAAACTCTCCCCTTCCGCTCCTCAATAATGTCCTGTATGGACCCTTAGGTAGTAAGAAGGGACCAAAGGATTTGTATCGGTTGAATGGGCAGCTGTTTATGCCGTTAAATGTGTTACCATTACCATCAATACACCTGTCAATGCGAAATTGTGTTCGTATAGAATTGAGGAATACGTCATATTCACTTCTCTTGAGATTTCTAAGAGTCTAGCAATAAACTGTGCTGTTCAACTATTGTTTAAATCACTATAAAAACTTACTTTATGTATATTTTGAATTCGCTCAGTAATATAATTACAATTATGTCGAGTTTCGCAAATAAATGACTTACAAAAATTAACTTTGATTAAAAACATCAGTACATTGAAAATGTTTATCCTTACAATTTAAGTGTAACTATACCTATATGTTTATGTGTAACAATTATGGAACTAGCTAATGTATCTTTAAAATTGATTTCATTTAAAAAATATCAAAGAACTACTAAAGAAGGAAAAAATACTTGCACCTTGTTTACTCTCACGCTTGTACTCTTTAATACATTTCTCAAGTAAAACTACTTGTACGAATGTCGCCGTGCATAACATTTTTTTTCACACATAACTGTTATTTTTTAAGGTGCGTTAGGTACTACTTATAAAGACATTTTTTTAGAATTTAGCTTCTTATTATTAACTAGCAGAGCCCCACGATTATCGTTGTAACTTTGAGTATCACCGCAGGGCGAAGCTTGTTTAAAAATGAGTCTAAATTACTCCTTACATCGTAAGCTATCTGCCATTGATGCCGTTAAACGGTCCAGCCGTTCCAGAGATAAATCAGAACAAAAAGACAGACAAAATTTTTAAAAATAATGTTTTGGTATATGTTAAGCTAATCTATACATCTTTACAAATAAATAAAATTAGAGTGTTTATTTGTTATACCAAAATAACCGCTTTTAACTAAATGCATATGTATACACGGTATATACACCAAAATAACATTTTTTTTTAATTTTAGTTTGTCCATCGGTCTGTTTGTTCTGGGTAATGGCTGAACCGATTTTGACAGGACTTTCACTGGCAAATAGCCTTTTAGAGTTTAGTTAGACTTATTTCACCCCGCGCCTTCGGCCGCAGTTACAACAAGAAATACGGGTAACCTCACGGGGCTCAGCTAGTAAGTCATATAATTATAATCTACAATATATTTTATCAATCATTATTATTAACACAATTATATTTTATCATTTTAAATTTCACAACTTCCAGTACCCCTTTTTAAAATTACTCGCCTAAAATTTATAAACAACTGGAACCTGACTATTGCATTTTTAAAGAAAAAGTAGAACTCAAATATCTTGTGATACTGCCCCTCATGTCTTTATTCTTATTCTCGTCAGCTAGTATTATCCATGAACAAACGTTTTGACAACTATTTAATCAATCAACAACCCATAATGTCCCACTGCTGGGCTCGGGTCTCCTCTCAGGAGAGGGTTAAGGCCATAAGTCCCCACGCTAGCCAAGAGCGGGTTGGGGACTGGCAAGAATACGTTGTGGCTACGTAAATCTTGCCGTTGGATGTTTTTAAGCCGCCCGAAGGCCTCCAACTAAGCTTCACGACTGTTATCGTATGATAACAACCGGGACCGACTGCTTAACGTGACCTCCGAATCACGGAGACGCTCATGGTAACATGCCACCAGCGGTCACCCATCCAGGTACTGACCGCGCCGTCGTTGCTTGCCCTCGGTGATTGTTTCTAATCACCAAGTGCAACTGAGCTATGAGCGCCTACTATTTAATACTACGCACAAATTTGTACTTTCTGCGTACGTTAACCTTACACATTTGACAGCTAGTTTAAAAATAATCATTAGCTATGATTAATTAGCTCTACGCATACTCTCCTAGAGTGATGGACCAAAAAATCAAAAGACGTATTTTATGTATTATGAGGAACATGTGCTTTAAGAGGAGACCTCACTTGTTTTTGACTAGTATATTGTATACTACCACATACAGCAGTTGCAAGGTTCTTGTATTCTACTAGCACAAAACTGTCTACATAAGTATAGAGAACGGTATACCCTTTGCAGTCTCCGTATATGTGTATGTGTTTCTATAGTGTTATCTCACTCGAAATAGTTGGTATTTGTATTTTGATTGCTATAATTATTGTGTCTACTGGTCACTATAAGTGTCCACGTCATAAATATGTGCACGCACACAGTCAACTATATATAAACATACAGTCAAATATACATACTTGTTCATTTGTATCCATAATTATTCAACACAGAGGTTTGACAACAATTTGCATGTATGTAATTAATTTTTAGATTAAAAATGACCACGTAACGACCATGTCATGCGTTAAGTGAAGTGCGTTGATCTGAACAAACTTAATTTTACATTGATCTTCTGTGCGGGGGTAGTATTGCTCCGGTCGAGTCGCCCTATTCGTGCTAAAATCAGCGTGGCTCTACTACCTCTAAACTATATTTCACTATACAAAGGTCTAAATCAGACATTATAATAACATATATGTAAATATAATACATACATGCTTCCTAAATTGGCAGCTAAAGGCAAATTTAGGAAAACCCCGATGATCCCTGATAAAACACTCACGTTTTCAAATCTCTCAAGAAGTGCAGTTAATTAAAAAAACTATACAGAAACATATATAAGCATTGTAAATATGTACCTGTAATTTTTATATACACATAAACATCCTATTGGAGGAATCAATTGTCAAAACTTAGTGCATAGCCTCATTTAGAATACTGATTCAATAGCAACTGATCCATGATAACATTATCGTGTGAACAATATACGTTCAAGTCAATAGCCAAAACAATATCGATAATTATAGGAGTATGCATCATAGCATTCGTATGTCGACATACGAATGCTACATACGTATACAGTTCCGCCACCCCATTTTGTATGTAATACCCAAATGTATGCATACTGTGTTTCATAAATCCAAACATTGTAGAGATTCGATAAATGAACGGCAACTCTTACAATCGTACACTCGAGCCAGGATTTGGCAAAACAAAACAAAGCTTTATAAATATCGCCAAACCGCAACGGATAGAATCGAATATGAGGAAAGTAAAAAATATTAAAATTTTGAACGATCGCAATCCCGGCTATCGGTATCAAAGCACGTCCAATCAAATCGAGACGTGACAATGAATCAGAACCTTTTCGATTCTGTGAATAGCCTCGCTAACTTATTGGCGGTCCTTTATTTGCTGATTGCTGTTTGACACCTCAGCGGGAGCGGATTCCGTTGGTATTTTTATTTAATTAACTTTTACTGTTGGCTGCGTTTGTGGGACGCAGGGCGCGGGACGCGCGGGGTAGTGAAACACAATGCTGACTAATTTACGCGCGGTTTCAGCTGCTTTTCAGTTTAATTTTGACGGTTACTGTTTGTTGTTCCAAAAAATTATTTTAAATTATTTTTGTAACCGTTTCATTCATTTAAAACTTGATTGTGTTTACACGAATGCAAATTATAAATTCAAATTGTTATGTCAAATCAACAATAGTCCAACTTTAAAATGTCGATTTAACAACTTGACTCTTATACATTGAGCCGAGATGAAGTTTAACTAATTGAAAGAAACTGCACTGAACGAAAATACAGGCGAAGTTGAATTCTCTCTTCGCAAAACTGTGCAAAAGATAAGGCGATAATAATTCTTCGTAAATGTCACGAAAGTTCATAACTGATAAAAGTTTAGTGAGTTTTCTGAAATTTTAATAGAGATTTAATTTTCGCGACTTCCCGAATGCGCCACGCACCCCTATTGTCCGCTTATGCTATATGCAAAATTTAGTCAGTTTGCGCATAGATACGTTATAGAATGTATAACTTAAACATATTTGGCAAACCTTATCATTTATTTAGGTTAGAATGGATTATTCGGAGCACAATACTAAATTTACGATAATGTCGAAACAAATATTTTAAAACTATCCTTAATTATCAGCCTTCTCATCAGTGTCTTCTATGCCTATTACTATGCTATGACTATTAGATGACCCGTCTGCTCTATGCTATAAAAACATGCATTGGTATGTTAAATAATGTAGTGACTAATACATCGAAATCAAAAGATACAATTTAAAAAATAAAAGACCCTAGAAAACTGATACCTACCTTATATTTACTTATACTTTTTATTTGCAAATACACGAATGCCAAGTAATGTTAACACGAAAACTTTATCAAAATACAAACATATAATAAGTATCGATCCTCTAATAAATTTAATAGTTTTCATACTTAACATCCACCCGCGCCATGCAAGTTTGTAATTGAAAAAGTTTACCTCGTTTTTATCGGGAAGCCTTTTTATTTGCTTTTCAATTTGTTTCACCCCAAGTACATGTACCACTTTTAGAATAGTTTCTTGACTAAAAATTTAAATAAACCTGTGTTGTTGGCTTCTTGTTTACGCAAATAATATTCATTACTTTATATTTAAGTTTCATTTTTCAACTGTGAAAAATTTTAGAATGCACGAAGACGTAAGAATGATCGAGACTTGAGCGCATTACCACTTTCTGTGAAATCTCGAAGCTACGAAAAAGGCTAGTGGGGGATTACTCCAATCGGATGGACTGCGGTCAACCTCTACATACCTACCTTACTCTGGTCTTGATTCCTTATGGGATTTCTTACCATATGTCTATTTATTGCAGCTTCACATTTCTTTAGTGAAAATTTATTAAGTGTTTTTTTTCTCTTTCTTTTACTCGAAAATTACAAAGAAAAGTAAAATAAAAATTGAAGGTAAATTTTCTCAAAAAACCTAACTACTAATGCATGGCTAAGATTATATCACCTGTTTTTAAAACCTGTTGTTGTCACCAAAAGTTAAAAGTTCATCAATCGTATCATGTAAAACTAGAACCGATTCGATCTGTTATCATTATCGTCAATACAGATTCTACAAATAAATATTAAAGAATATTCTAGATTTCTTACTCGTTACTAGAAGATTTTTATTTGTAGGTACATATATATTCTTTTTAAGGGTTGTCCTTGGTATGATGCTCTGATTACCATTTAACAGGATTAAGAAGTAGTATAGCGGAAATATGGTGTGTTCAACTTTTGATCCTAAATAGATAAATGAAGAACGATCATGAAATTTCGGTAATTTCGCCCAAAAAAGGTATTAAAATACATATCGTATCTCTGCTGTGCATGGTAAACACTACATACACACTAAGACTCAACGCCGTAACCCTTTTTATCAAATTTATACTAGATTTATTATTATAGTTTAAGAATATTATTTAGATTTATTATAGTTTAAGAATAGTTTACTGCCCACATTATGTGATTTATTTGCAATAGATGTAATTCCACACATTTTAAGCTAGTTGATAGCTTGAGATACAGGTTATACCGAGTTCAGGTTGATACCTGAACTAGGTAAAACCTATCGTTCATCGAATCTGATCTGATTCTTGAATCGAATCTCATTGAATCTGATTCGATGTACGGTAAGCCAAAATTGTACAAATGTACTTTTATATAGTTATGGTGTGAAATGTATATGTATTATTATTATATCCCGATTTGATTTAATGCTATCATTTAAACGAATAAGCAGTCTTATGACCTTTGAATGAGTCTTTTTGCAGTTACGTACTGACTTCGGTTTGTAATTTTTTTGTGAAATAAAAAGCTGTCCGACATAACTCAAAATAACTTTTATTTGAAAAACTTTACCTAATAAACGTTATGTCAATTTAAATTTATCATAAATGGCAAATGTTTTATAAGCTTTATCTAGAAGGTAATAAATTAAACCTGTAATTATAATAGCCGCCACATAACCCTTAGTAAAACTAACAACCGCTCCACACACAACCCCATAAAATTAATTCCTATACATTAACAAACACTATTTCAAATCAACAATTAATATCGCGTTTACAACATGTAATTAATGTCAGGAAAAGTTGATTTAGCATTGTAACTCTTCATGCGATGTGTTTGAAAACTGAAAAAAAAGTCTAAACAAATAGATGTGAACCTTATTTTTATAGACTCAAGGTTAACACTTTAATGTAGCGAAATGTTTAACTACGTTTTAATATACAGCGTATGTAATTGAGTCATTAGTAGTGTCGTAACGCTAGAGGTGAGAATGAGTCAAAGGTGCCTGCTATAAGTAAATGCAATTTCCTTAGACTGATCTTAAATAACTGCATTTATTATAGCACAAGTTCGCTACACTTTGCCCATGTAAGGCTTCAAAGGAACGTTGAATGTGTTATTAAGTGGGGACCGCATGTATTTTAATAACTAATATGTTACTTACATAATGTATTCATATGAAACCTGGCGTTAGTATAACACTGAAAATTATATCTTGATCGATCTTTATCAGCGACATTATTTAGGTTGGTGACTGTTCCTTTATTATCGTAGTATACTGCTTGATAAACAGGTAAATGAGAATTTTAAATGACGCAGTAAATATACATATTATATCCCTTCGAAATACTTGTTATTGAATTATTTTGATGAATTGACTTAATAATAGTACTTAATATAAAAATCGAGTTAGTTTTAGGAGTTATGATCAAAGATTTATCCAAATTACGCACTATAACATCTCTTCCCTTATATTAGCGGCGATGAATAACATGCAGCGACCCAGTGTTACTAAGACTCAAGTTATATTTATATGTTATTATATTCGAATACTATCAAATATTGCCAATCTAAACAATATTTTGATTAAATAATAATGCGGAGGAACGGGTTACTTGTCCCTCCAATACAAAGGGAAGATCCTCCGACCAGGCAGATCTTCCCTTGGTGAGCCACAGCCCAACGATAGATGTTAGGAGGTTTTAAAATATATATGCTAATCGACACGAGAACTTTTATTGCGCGATTCAGAATTGTTAGTTTCTTCGTTTCCTTAGTTACTTCATAGTTCGACGTATCTTCGGTAGATGGCGTTGTAGTGTGATTTTCTTGTTGCGCTGTAAGTGGAAGTCGCTACAAATAATAATTTAGGTAACATCATAGCTGAACAGTTTACTTAAATGTATTCTTTTTGTTAACTTTTATCACAAACTAAAAGTTTTACCTCTGTAGTAAATATTAGAATTCCAATAATAATACGCACGGCTAACTTTCGCGAGCGATTTGTTTCTTTCACGATCCAGCAATAAAAGAAAACGAACGACTATATAAGCTGTTTATCTTCAGGCGCAAGTCGTAATAATAGTCTGAAAAAATAAATTTTCGTCGTATGTTTCTGAATAAACCAAATTTGTGACGAAACATAAAATGATATCGCAGTTATCGAAACACATAGAATTATTTTCTATTTGTACTATAATCTTCTTATTTTTGATAATATTGTTTTTTTTATATTCGTTACCACTATGTTTATATAGCTTCTAAAGAGTCTAATAATGCTTATGTCATTCAGCTAAGGTGATACAAAGAATTACATACCATACTAACAAAAAGACTTACACTTAATATTTTGAACATAACAATATAATTATCACGTAATTCAAGAAGTTTAGTGTCAGTCGATAATAACGAGCCATAGTATAATCCTATAAGCTGGATAATTTTAACGTCAAATTGAAACTGTTCTGCGATATCGTCAAAGACATTTATCATCGCCCAAACATTATTACATTTAATTAAACTTTAAAACAAGTGTCAACCGATAGCGAGGGTTGGATTATCAGATCTATTTGCAAATGTCCAAATACCCCAAGTGGTAACTGCTATGTTTAGTTATATAACTAAGTTTTATTTCTCATTTGTTTGTTGTGGGTCTTTGAGATTTATAGTACTATTCTTAATGTATAAAATACTATTGTTTGTCCGTAGCTCCTCAGTCCACACAGTGACATAGTAGCCTATGTCCTTTTCCAAGGTCCAATCTATCTTTATACCGAAATTTATATAAATTAGTAAAGTGGATTAGCCTTGAAAGAGTGGTAGAAAAAAAGACAGAGTTTCTTTCAAATTTATATTATTAGTGTAAATTATATTTCAAAATAATGATGTAAACCTATAAGAAAGCAAATGTCGGGAATAGGGAAGATGTTCTCTGTTTAAGAAATTTTGTAACTGTCACTGAATAGTTGTCTTATAGTTAACTATAACATGTCAGCTATTAACCGACTGTCACATAATTCACTAATCTGTATATACTGATAAGCTAAGTTACTCAATGTTGCTAAGACAGTTATTGACAGACTTTTCAATGGAATTTGAAAAACTGAAATATTTTTGTAAAGTTCTATTTTGATAATATCTACGAAAAAATCCCACACCTGCTGTAATACATATAGTCTCGACATGGATACTGTTAAAAAGGAAACAATAACGCCATCATCTTATATTAATATTCATCGCGTTTCCTCATTTTTGCACCAATCCTTGTTAAAATATTCTTGTGATGTGAAAATGGAGTGGGGTGATAAAGAGAACGGAATAAACCGCTGTGATAGCATTACACAAAGCGAGTACTTAATACAATGACGTATTTTTAAACTCTCCATCCGCTAGATATTATTTGGATAATGTTTTGTTTACCGGGTTATTGATAGCTAAAATTAAACGTACAAGAAAATCTGACCGCCCAAAGTTACCTTCATACTCTAACGGCGAATCAAGGAGTGAAGAAATAATCTCTGAAGTGAACAAATTTTGTCTAGGAATGTTATATCGGATAGTACTTACAAATACACCAGTGTTTTACCATAGTTGCACAAGACAAACACGTTTAAAACGTTAAAAGTTTAATTAGGTGAAAAATCAAATCAACTTCTATCGTGGGCAAAGGCAAATAACGTGAGGAAAATATTTACTGACGTACTAGTTTTGACTAGCGAGAAACAATTTAACATATGGAACGACGGAGTTTATCCACGAAGCTATAAAAGAGCTTCTCAATTAGTTCGTAGAGTAAAACATAGACATTATGCGGCTTCTGTGATGGTTTCATAGGGTGCTGACTTTTAACGATGGTCGAGCTATATTTTGTTAACCTTAAATTTAAATATCAACTTAGTATATTGAGATGGAGATATGATTCTGGAGAATGTAGTAAAGCCTATTAACAAGACTAAAATATATGTTATAAAGAAGAAAGTTCCTTCCAGTAAGACGAAACCTCTGGAAAAATTTTTTTGGATATTAGATATTCCATGAGATCAGCAAATGCTTATATAAACTTGAAGAAAGTGCATATTTAAGTCGATAACTAGACACCACATTTAACAATTGTGATCATAAATAGTATAAACTGACACACATTGTATATGAATTTTTTTTTTACTTCGGCGTTATGTTCCTGAGTAAACAATAGAGTCAGACTCTTCTTATAGATATACAAGCCTATACTAAAAAAAACGAAATTCAATAGCTCAGTACCTTTTGGCAATATGCTAAATCCTATCCGAATAAAAACTAGGAATCAGCGAATACATAGTCAGCAAAATCAGCGAAATGCATTGTCCGTCGAAGCGTAACGTTGGCGAGCGGTGGTGCGAGTCCGCGAAATGGCATTCGTTTTGCCCCGGTACGCGTTGTTGGACCAACTTAATTGCTCTATTGTTAATTAAGTAACGTTTCAACGTTTAACCGCACTGTCACCCATATGCATTAAAACCATTATAATAACTTTTAATTTCGATCATAGCGATTTGAGGTGGCCCGATATTCCAAAGGTTGATGGAGGTCATTTTTACGCTACACTTATTTTGACTATGGTATAATTTTAAATTCAATTACCATTTAAAATAAAGTATATTCTACTGCATTTATGTAAGCTTCAAAGCTCATACTTAGGGCAGGCTAAATTATAAAAGAATAGGTTTATAAAAGAAATCAGTTTTCACTTCCTCCTTTGGCAAAGCTGAAGATAAAAAGAAGGAAAAGGCATAGAAAGCAGTAGAGACAAAGACATTTCAATTGAGAAAAGTTTTTATTGCAAAGCACTACGCACAGAAACTCTACGAATTATTGTGTTTGAACTGAATGCGTGAACACAGAGATATAGATTATATAAATACGATACCATTGTACTGCCATATATTTTTAGTTGATTGGAATAATTAACGCACTATTTTAATAATAAAACTTTCAAAGATTACCATCATCACCTCAGCTAAAAAACGTAGAATAATGGCTTTTCACTTCTACATATTTTTAGAGATTCTCTCTCAATGCTTCCAGCTTTTCAATAGTTTAATCCTATAATTGATCCGACCATAAATTTCATATTTTTGAGGCCTTCCCAATATACATGTATTATCACCCCTTCATCGCTTACTTTTACAGCTAAACTTATATTAGTTACAAAAATAAATCACCAATATGATCATAGCAATATATTTTACAGTTTAATATGTTTGTGTTTAGTTACATTGTTTGTTCAATATTTTCATTATAATAAAAACTTGCAATATCTACATATTAGTTTAGATATATTATTTTATATAGTAACTAGTGAAAATACTAATATGTCTATAAAATAATTATTCTTCTTTAATGTTTTATTATTTTACGAAGTACATAAATCTGATACAGTAAATACAGCTCTAAATGAAAATAAAGAAAAAAGTAATGTTCACAAATAAATTCTTACTGTTAACTAATTACTCCGTTCATTGAAGACAACTGCAAATAATTGTTCGTCCAATCTCATTACAGTAACTAGATAATTAAATGAAGTTGCAAGAAATAATCACCAAATAACAAATTGAGAGTTATAAATAATAATGTCACGGTGTGTCTGAAGAAATCCATCTCAGTCACCAGTGGATTGAGAAATTACTATTAGAACAATTAGTTTTAAACGAAAGCTGGTCATCATTTATATCCGTAAGACAATCTGATTGGTTACAGCGTGACGCAAATAGTTTCATCTGTTCCATCTAAATATTTATATTTAGTACTGAATTACATTTAGTTCTTACGTCTCGATGTCGTTAAGTGCGCAACAGTGACAATTGAATTAGCGTCTAACTGAAATGCATTACTTGCTTGTTGATAATTATAATTACTCATGTAACGCACAATTGGCCCCATTCATTGTGTAAAGATGACTGAGATTTCGCAAACAGACATTAAGGTTTTTTTTATGTAATCGCGGGCAAATGAGCATACGTACCACTTGATGGTAAGCGATTATCGCCGCCCATGGACATCTGCAACACCAGAGGCGTCATATGTGCGTTGCCGGCCTTTGGGGGATGGGGAGGAGAATGGAGATGGGAACAGGGGCTGGGGTATGGGCCTCCGGTATCCTCACTCACTCGGTGAAACACAGCGCAAGTGTTGTTTCACACCGGTTTTCTGTGAGGCCGTGGCTGGCTCTCCCACGGTTCACGGTTCTTTAGTATACGTTTGTGATGGCTATTATTTCCAATAAAATGGTCTTTATTACCTATTATCTATATATAATTATTGAGTCACATTGTTACTCATAATGAACTATAAAACTATCTTACCGATCTTCAACTAACTTTTTAAATGTTGTCATGCTTAGTCCAACAGGAGCCGAGAATTATTGACAAGTGATGTAGATGAACTTCGCTAGTTGATTAATGAGGTTAGTCAATCGCTAGAATAGTACATTAGTGAAAAGGCCTATAGAAAAAGGATTTCAATTACATTACTACATTGTAAGAGACAGCTAATCATGACTGATGTTTTATGGTGAAAAATAACTTTTAATCAAAATCTCTGATGCTATTTACTTTCATAAATTGGTCATTAATATCGGTATGTCACTCGATATGTACATGTTAGCATAGTACGTTCAAATGTTTATTTAAATCATACAAATTTAAATTCAATTCATTCATTTTCAATTTTAATTTTTATTTCCTGTGTATGAGTAAATAGCTTCGAGTTTCGTTGCTCTGGTTTGGTAAACTGTTATTGGATTTTCGTTGAAAATTTCTCAGAAAATTTTGGGTAGTTGAAATCTGTTAACGCATCGGCTAACAGCACTAGATTCCTACTATTTGTGTGGCCAAACATATATTAGTATATTGTAGATATATTGTATATATACTATGATGGTGTATCCTGCCTTTAAATTAAAATAAACGTGAATGCCGATTCCTAAGATCAATTAACTTTAGTAGTTAGAAATATTCTCCTTATAAAGTTAATTCGACAGATACTATCTTAGACATGTTAGATTTTAAAACCTTTACCAAATAGTAATTAAAACACGATAACCCAAAAATTAAGAAGGGAACTTACCTTTTTAATAATTTGATGATGGTGAATGTTTTTATCCATGAAATAATTCTATGAAACGATAAGGATTAAGGGCTTGACGTTAACATGTATTTGTTTACGAGACATCAGATATTGTGGGTACTTATTTTATCTACATATATATGGTATTGATTTAATTTAAAAATAAACTTTAGGAGATTTTGTAATAAAGGTAAAATCATTTTCTGTGCCTAATCTCTTATAAAGTGTGCGTAAGTAGGGCCGATCTAGAGTAATTTGGCAGGCCATAACTCTATGATAGCATTATAATTTAAGCTGATGAAAATTTTGGGCAGGTATATTCTCAATTCGCTCAGGATTGTATTAAATTTCATATAAAAAGAATATTTAGTAGTGGGCACAGTGAATAGCTGCGTTGCATAGCTTCTGTTCAGTAAGCTTAAATGTCAATGTGCAATTGATCAAATATTACATCAGTATTTATTTGAAATCGATTAAGTAAACTGAAAAAATTTAATAATAGAAGTAATCGTTAAAAATTTAAAAATACATTCTGATAAAATAGCCAAAATGATTAGATTTTGTAGTTAATGTATTTGCAAAGGAAGTATCTACTTCTCTTTGATCTGAAGTGGAAAATATATGCTTTGATACGCCAAACTTGTTTACGTTTCCCCATATTGAAGCATTACCAACTGATGAGTAAATTCGTTTGGTTAAAAATTTCAAGGTAGGATAGACTGACAAATTCTTCAGAAAGTAGTAGTTTTTGGATCAATTACATTTTAAGATACTTAATTATTTTATAAATCAACTCAATTTAAAAAAAACTGTTCACGCTTCCTCTTCGCAGAGTACAATACAGATAACATGGTAGACTACCAAGAAGAGGCCAAATCCGAGAGAAACTCTTCAATAATTTAGGTACTTAATTCTACACCTTAAGTTAATGTAAATTGTAAAAAAACATGATTATCATAAAAATGTATTGTTAATCAATATCCACGTCTTTTGAAAAAGACAAGTGATTATATTTAGATTCCAAATTGTGGACTTAACACACAAACTGTTTCTGTAAATAGTATCTGACATTTTTAGAATAAAAAGAAATATAGTACATAACACGCGGTGACAGCACACATTAATATCTCCTAGTTATTGCTGCAATAATCTAAGACCAAACTACATCTGTAGAAATAAATCAGGGCGTCATCAAATGACTGATGATGAAAGTTTTATAGTTAAACTCGTACTTAACAACTCATACATTCATCATTCGGAATTAGCGTTATAGGCAATAAGAAGAAAGGACAGTCGGAAAATATACGCGTGTATAGCAACAGAACCCCGCTCTAAGGTGGGATAATTTACGATAATGTTATATATGGTTATGTGTTTGGCGATAAGATTGGCTTTTATTGCCTCTATTGGTTTACAGAATGTTAATTTCGAGTACTGCAACTGAAAGAATCATATAAAGTGCAGCAATATGTCGTTTTAGCCAAGATATTGCAGGAGATTTGGAATAAATTATTGTTACGGCGACAACTTCAGTAGTTCAAGCTGAATATATTTGGAGCTGGTTTTATATGCATTATTTTCTGTAATACGGATGTATTCCTTTGTATAAGGTATTGAGGAAGAAATAAAGAGGGATATTTGTTAATAACACAGAGTGTGGTGTGTAATATACATAACAATATTTTCGGAAGAACTTAAGGTTGAAATTAAATTGTTACTTAATTAGTCTCTTCGCCGCCATTCCGTCCTTTTACTGCCCCTATTGCGGTAAACGTGTCCTATGTGTTATATTACTGTAAAGTCTCATCTAAATTTGTTCAGTAGTATCTATGTGAAAAATACAGCGTTACAATATTAGTAGGATTGGAGGCCTAAAATTCATTGAAATATTCACAATAGTAATAACCTCTGTAACATTGCTATTATTTATACTTTGTATTACCTAAGAATCAATAGGAATATTAAAAGATAAATCACAAACATATATATTTAAGTTGTTGTGATTACATAACCGAATTGATCTAACGTACAAAATACTAACATATAACTTACAGAGACTTCTAACTATAGCTTTATTACGAAACCAGAATCTTTTTATTACGAACAAATAATAAACTATTTCATGGTCAATAAATTATTGCACTACTATTTTGAAACTATTTCACTCCTGATAATCTTATAGCCCTAGAAGTTGTTAAAAACATTGTTGCAAGAACTTATATGCCTTATACAGTCAAGACCTAGTTCATTAGTTATAATGGTTCGATAACGATACAATAAGGGGGTATAACAATTATTAAATATTTTGAACAGTAAATTATATTTTAAGTAACTAATCCATTAAACAAAAAAACCCAAGATCAATCTAGTTATGTTAGTTCATAGTCTTAGATTAATAAGAGACCTAACTATATTTCCTGATAGAACTTCGTATCAACCTACGAATATCTTTAATAAATCTTGTATCAACCAACTACTTACTCGCTACCAGGAATTCTATCTATGTGAAGTTAGGATCACTCACTAGTCTATAAAATACGGCTTCTTCTATTTGCAGTAAAAGCTATGTAGTACGTTTTAAATAGACCGTATAACATGAGGATGCTCGTGTTTGCGTCACTGTTGCGTTTGCACATGTGCTTCGTATCAAATGCAATGCATCTTGTTATGATGAAACACCTCTGTATAATGAACAGTTCATGATTGGGTATAAAATGAAATTCAACAATAGTTTTCTGAATATTCCTACTGAAATGAGTACAGTTCTCATGCTTCGTGGAGATAATAATAAAAAAACAACAGATGTTCAATGTTGCAAGATAATTGGCAATTGATGATATTCCTGGCTTTATTTGACAAGCGTATAAAGTCTTGAATAAATGCAGAATGTTGAATAGAGTTAATTCTTATGATAATTTTATAATATAATAAAAAGAAACAGGCAAATAAGCGATAATGCACAAAATGACTAATACTGAAACAAAGTACTTGATTCAGAACTGAATTGTATATGACAGTCATGGCGCTAATGAAACTATTATATTCACAACGTGTGATAGGTCCTTCACCTCTATATAAATATTATTCGATGAAGAAATAAAACTACATCTTTATTAATAGTTTTACGGACTTTTATGTGCCCTTTAAATAATTAAATAATCATAGAAAGTTAAAAAAAAAAGTAATCATAAATATTTCAATTCATTTACTAGTCGACTTGAGAGTCAAAAAAAGTACAATATGAAGGTAATTATACCAGTATTAATTAAATTGTAATATGTTGATCGGTATAACACCCGCATGCATCTGACACTTTTATTAAGGCAACTTATCTTCAAAAACAGAGTAGCAATAATGTCGTTGAGGTACCACCAATACATCAGGTTCCAAAGTTCTACTTTATATGTACAAAAATTGTAAACAATGCTATAAAATTGATTACAATCGGGTAGACGAAACAAATGCGTACTATTATTTATTATAATTAATATTATCTAGATTAATCTGAACTCATAATCTAGGACAATGTCATGCCGTCTAGAAATAAGTATTAGAAATATACATATGAGTATTGGAAATAGATATATGTATGTATATTACCATTATCGTATCAAAATTTAGCTGATTTTCGTTGTCAAAAATGTTTATGATGTCAAAGATTGTAATAAAATGAATTCATTATATAAAACTTATCTATTCTTTAGTATTTTTAGGGCTCTTTTATGTCAATGTGTATCATATATCGCGGTTCATTCCAAATGCAAAAATTCAATTTTAAAATTGACAGTGAATTAACCTATCGTTGAATTTTCAAACGCTTAGCATGTTTATGTAAAATTATTTAGTGAAGGTTTTCGGCCAGCAGTAGACGGCACTAAAATAGGGGGCAAGGCACATAAACAAGTTTTGTAAAACACTCAATTAAGAACGTAATATACAAATAATTTTCTTAATAGGATGATCTGCAGTCCGCAATCGAAATCATCTTGAAACCCCAAATAGAATATAGTCTGACTCGTAATATAATATAATTTTAATTACGTCCGACATTTGCAACTTTAATTTCAATTCGCGTAATTGCATTAAACTACATGATCAGATGTTGATTAGCAAACGTCCTGACCGATGTTATATCAGATTGACTTTGCTTTTAGTAAAGTGAGTATTTTTAAAATACACAAATACCTACAGATATTCAACAATATATGAATGGCCCGAATTATTATGAACCGAAATCATTTCACAATCTACACAAATAAAGTCGTAAATGCCAGCAACATCTCTCATCGCAACATCGTATTCGTGAAACATAAATGCCAATACAGCCCGGAGAGTTTTCTAATCCGCCCGTACAGCATCTTAACGTTAACTACCTATCTGTTCTATCAGTTAGCGACAGAACGACTCTAACAAGGCTCTTGTGCGAGTCCAGTTCCAGGTCGTTACCTTTCTTGTTGGAGACTTTCTTGCCAACTGCAGTCATGTGAGCTATCCACTTTTGTAAGCAATTTGTTTGAATATTTGCAGTCTTACCTAGTTGCTTCTTAACTTATCTATGCAGCTACACATTTCTTCAGCTCTTTGTATGAAAATGGCCGTTCATAAGGAGTAAATAAAGGCATGGAAAAAAATAAAAAGATTTTATTTAATTAATAAGAGTTATATATTCATAAAATAAACACATTTCTATCTACTATTTATTTCATCTTTACACATTTTTAGTTATCAACCCAATTTTTCAATTTCAAAAGCAGTCAAATACGGGTAAATTTTATTTTCAAACAGTTTTAAACAACTAGAGAACATTACAAAATTTATAATTAATATTAATATACCGAACTGTATCAAGAATGGGCAAGTATTATTTAGCTTCTTCCTTCACACGGAATCCGTTCCTACACTAAACGGAGCGAAACTTGCTATCAAACGGAATACTGCCAATTCGGAAAATATGTAGTATTCCGTTTATGGTGTTGAAGTAAAAAATAGGAAAATGAAATCTTATTTTATAGACTATTTTAATTATGCATTAAAAACGTTTCCAAGCTACAGAAAATAATATTTTTGGAATGGTGACAAAGGGTAATAATAATGTACCAGCATTTTATACAATATCATAATTTTCTCTTTGTCGTAAAAAAAGTTAAATTTTTAAGTATACCTGCTGTAGGAAGCCAGACGTAAAAAAATATTTTGAAATCTTTTACCCGCAGTTCTTGATTACACCGATGTCAGCCATCTTGATCTCACTTAGAAGCAACTTGAGAAGCTTAAGCCTCTTGGAGCATTTTTTTAGATTGGATTTATATTCAATTCACGAAACCGCGACAATATACTGAAATTCCATAATATCCTTAAGTGGCTTCTAATTTTTTCTGTTAGATAATTTTGAGGTATTTTTTTTCTATCGAGGTCTCTTTGGTGATGATGTTCTCACGGCGGCCAGTCTCAACGGAGACCAGCCAACTACGCAGGAGATATTATAGTGCACAAGTGTGTGCGCAAACACAGGTGCATTCTCTGTTCCCTCTCTCTCATAATCCGAACCCCAACTTCCAAAATCCGAGATGCTATTAAGTATTTATATAATCAGAAAAACTCAATAACGCTTTTGTCCCGACTCGGGATTTGTACTCGAGACCTCATGATTGGCAGTCGAATACTTCAACCGCTAGACCAATGAGGCTGTCTCTCTAGACAAGTCAGACAAGTAAACAAATGCTTGAGCAAAGTATTGTCGTAAGAATAAATCTCTTAATGGTAAAGTACACCATTCTAGTACATTTAAGGTAACTGTACTATGTACCATAGTAGAAGATATTTATGTAGCATAACACACAAATATTCTCTTCATGTGCAAGTGCAGAAACAAATCGTTAAAACTAATTTGTGCATATAAAACAACGTATTTTAATTGATAAAGTACACCATTCTAGTATATTTAAGGTAAGTAGTACACTATGTACCATAGTAGAAGATATTTATGTAGCATAACACACAAATATTCTCTTCACGTGCAAGTGCAGAAACAAATCGTTAAAACTGATTTGTGCATATAAAACAACATATTTTAATTGATAAAGTACACCATTCTAGTATATTTAAGGTAAGTAGTACACTATGTACCATAGTAGAAGATATTTATGTAGCATAACACACAAATATTCTCTTCATGTGCAAGTGCAGAAACAAATCGTTAAAACTAATTTGTGCATATAAAACAACATATTTTAATTGATAAAGTACACCATTCTAGTATATTTAAGGTAAATAGTACACTATGTACCATAGTAGAAGATATTTATGTAGCATAACACACAAATATTCTCTTCATGTGCAAGTGCAAAAACAAATCGTTAAAACTAATTTGTGCATATAAAACAACATATTTCTTCTTTTTTTGTATAGTTGAATGTTTAACACGCGGAAGGGTGAAGAACCTAACAACAATTCGTCGTTTAAACATGTTCCATGAGTCGTTTCGAGGTCCCGTTGCTCGTTCCCATGTGAAGAGTGTCCGCGAGGAGTACCTGCAAGTTCCCTCTCAATATTGCCGCGACGCGCGACGTGCCCGAGATGCAAAACCGCAGACCAAAGATAGACTTATGTTACCTACGACATGTCATCATCATAAATAATGTATAACGTTCCCGCTGGGTCTGAATTATTCAACGTTGACGGCCACTTTATTAAATTTGTCGTTTTATGAAAATATTAAGCAACTTTGTATAGTTGTGTAAAAATTAATATGGAACGAAATTAACATTTACAAATTAAAAGTTTCGCTTAGGATTTTATATTTGTGACGGGACTAACTTAAATTGCGTTAAATTAAGGCCGTAGTAATAGAAAACGTTACTGTATGTATGTAATAAAATTAATTAATAAAACCTACAAACTTGTTATAAAATCGCAATAACTGTTTTACAGATACTATTTATTTTTGTAGAACTACTAAATTGGTTTAAACGTAATTAGTTGATTAAAATTGAACGTATAAAAAGTTGAAACAATTGTGTGACACTTTTTGGATTCCTCTTAATAAATGAGTGGTGAATATAGTTTTTTATTTCACTATTGTTGAAAATAGATTTCGCCTTTTTCAGTTGAGTATGACATGTCTTAGTATTTAATTACCGTCTAGACAAAATAGTCATAACATAGATATCTAGGTAGGTAGTAGAAAAATAAAGAGCTGCTTGAGACATGTCTAGACGTGGTGCATTACGAATTCGTATACGCATACGTAGACACCCAAGAAACTTTTGAAAATGTATTTTTTTATGATATAGGGGAAAGAGTGCAGACTTATCTCCTGATGGTAAGCGATAACCTCCGCCCATGGACACCTGCATCAATAGAGGCGTCACAACCATCCCTTTACTCTTCTACTTGCAGTTATAAGTGATTTTTATTAAAAAAAAAATTACTTTGGATAGTTTGTCTCTTAATTGGCAATCATTCTACCTTACAAACAGTCTGTGTGAACAAATAAGCATTTCAAACCGGAGTAGTAATTACTTTATTTACTCATTTAAACCTAAAATAAAATACGCAAAAACTTCAGTTTTATTATCTAATTAACATAGCTTAGTACAACAAAAATCATTTACGCCATCCTCTTAACATTTACAAATACTGAATTATTTATATTGTTCAATTATTTCGTCTTTGATCACTAAATTAAAATCTCTAAAGTAAATTAAAAATACAGTAAATCTCGAACAATGCTTTCCTAAACATGAAATTCAAATTTGAAACTCATTCAAACCAGTAAAGCAGTATCTTGCTCCTTCGAGGATTCATAATTAAATCCGTTCAACAACTTATACACGTGCTGAGTATTATACACAAATTGTGGAAAGCGAGCTTTAAACAGTCAAAGTTTATTTTATACATCTTCGGTTGGTGTAATGTTAGACAGCGCATTTTGTGTGCAATAATGAGAAATATAATAGTCCCGCGGTTGTAATCCTAGCTTTAGATTAAGAAACTTTGAACCCACTAATGAATGCATCGAAAAGTTTTCTGTTCACTTGCAATTTACAAATTCTAGGAGTTCTGCGCTGTATTTTAATCTAGTTCTTTTGTCTTTAATTGTATACTTTAGATGTTGTTTGTTATTCTTTAACTGAAGAAGAAAATATATTAAATAGGAAATTGCCTAAATTACATTTCTAGAAAATATTTTTCAACGGAACAAAATATGAAATTTCGAATACGGTAACTTTAAAATATTTAAAAAGTATCAAGGAGAAGGGTAATTTTGATCCATTTACCGAATTAGACTGTTAAATAAAAAAAAACTTTTTTTTCTTAACGAAATCCCCTAAACACGGTACCATCCTTCTGTGAAACGAGAAAACTGAAAAAATCTAATATGTAATTAAATTATTTTTCTCTATTTATTAGTAATCGCTTGTTTCACAATCGTCTACATATTCTGTAAGGAAATCAAGTGAATCGTGGTTTGCAATTGTTTAGTTAAAATGATTCGATTAAATCGATCTTTGGTACACTCTTGGGCCTAAACGGTTTTCCGTATTTTTATGTGAGTGGTTTCAATAGATTAATCTTAGTCGTGAGAGTAGGAGACATTGGGTAGATCAAAATAAAAAAGACGAAATTAAGAATATTTGGCGGCAAAAAGTAATCTCAATAAAAAATGTTTTCAAAAGAGATTGAGTGTAAGTTATGTATCAAAATAAATATTTTTTAAGGTGATTACGAATATAAAATATATATAAATTATATGTTTTATTTTAAAAAATAATTATGTAAATGACAGATATTGAAACAGTCGGAGTTATTTTTTAAATAATTTTACTTGTCATTCGTTTTTAGTGCGTACAGGATTTTTTGTTACTTTTAACGACCTGACTCAATTTTGGAAAAATAATTACTATCGATCGGATATTGAGGACACGAATCGCTGTGTGAACTTTGCGACTAGTCTTTCATTTTACTTCATGTAACTTGATTCCTCGATAGCCAAATGTCTCCAAAATTATGAAGTCCCTGTCTACTTTATATACCTATCTGTGTATGTGTATGTCTTGTGAAATCAGGAATCACGTTGTTTTCATATTTGTTAATATATAAAAGTTTGCTATATATATATATATATATATATCTATATCTAATTGTTATTACGACGCATATCCAAACACAGATAAGATATCTATGTCACAACACACACAATTCTCACATATTATATTGCGTACTTCATTAGCTTACTGTGTTAGGTTTTTTTCGATAGCATATCAACAAGAACGCACATTAAAACATTTTGAATGACAAGTAAAACTGATTAAACTCTTTGATTCTGATAACACTGTTATGATTTGAGTCCAAAACTGAGATTTTGTGAATGTTACTCTATGAAAAAAAAAATGTTATGTCTGTTCTAGTATAGACAATAGTTATCATATCATATCTAATATCCATTCTAAGAAATCTTTGATTTTATAAATGAGAAAAAAACGTAAAAATACGACAATACCTGGTCAAGTTTCCATATGTTGATAATTCCGTAATTTTATAATTTCTGTCAATTTGACAAATAATCGAAATATCTGTAGAAAGAAACGCTACTTTCATTGGCGAAGTCATAAGCAGAGTTAGTAATTCAAAGCATTCGTTCCAAAAAAGTGATCAAAAAATCGGTTGCAAAGAGGCAATAAACATCTAGACGTTGTCAAAATGGCAAAGAATCATTGGATGAAAAAGGTGCAAAACCTGAATCTGAAAATATTTAAGTACTGGTCTAGATTATAAAAATAAAAAATTGCACAATTACTCTGTTTCGTAATAAAATACAGGCATTTACTGATTTTAGTGTAGCGATTTATAGCCTTTTCAAAGATTGATCATTTGACTGATCATGAACAAATGAGAGGAATACCATACAGTATTATCTAATATAATAATATATAACCTCAACTTACTTACAGGTTTTCGTCAAACGTCAATCGATATTTGAAAAAAGATCCTACATATTTCAAAAAGTTCAGTAGAGAGGCAAATTTCTATTAACATGATTGGTGATTTTAACGATCTATCTACTCATCATTTGAATTGAATCCTAACCCTAAAATAAACAGGTTGGGTACTTAAAGCCCTGTATTATGAAATTTAATGCGTCCAAAACGTGTTGTAAACCGTTAATGAGGTAAAAGGAAGCCGCAAATAGCTGATACAAACGGGTGAATTAGCCCGCATACTCACTGGCAAGCCACGAAGCGTTCTCGAGAGCCATCGAGAATTGAAAGGATGACGATGTCACCGCAAAAGACCCGGCCGCGGTGACCCGGTCAAGAGCGGCTGATGAATTTTCATTAGTTGTATTTAATGGAAGCGTTTTTTCTTTAACCTTACGTCGATCGTTATCTTAGTATAAATTTTGATATACCTAATTCTAAGTCAGATTCCATATCAGTTTATTCTTGACTTCTCAGTTATTATTACAGAATACGTAATTGTGTTTTTTTGCTACGCAAATAACCATATTCAATTTTACATACATATTGCCAGTAGTACATAGAATAAATCCATCCAGAAAAGTTTTATTGATATTTAATTAACAAATTTTAATAACACGAGTAAAAGGTGGGATAATATCCATATTTTATTAAAAGAGAAAATACTATTTAACGAGAAGTGTACAAGTAATTTATTTCTCAATAAAAAGTAATTGTGCCAATTTGCTATTCGTTCTATAAAATCCTACTGGCGGATTTAACAAGACTGTAAAATAAAAGTATTTGTGTATTTAATAGATAAATGTAGTCCTATTAAGAGGCGGCGGATCAAAGGTCAAGTGTATATTACAGAGCAACCAACATTCCTGGCCCTAATGATTACTATTAAGAACAAGAGGCGGGACCAAGTTCAATATCACGTTGAGACTTAAGTACTCTTGTCGATTGTTATGCTTGTGTTGTTGACAAAATTGGATACAATATTTTAATATAACCCTTGTGAGATGGCATTTACAGTAGAAAGTAAAACGTATAATGTATTATTGTTTTCTACGTAATTATTTCTCATAGCGTCATGAATTTATACCCTCTAATTTATAGAAGGGACTATAAACAGTGAAAAGAAAAAGTAATTTTACTTCGTGTTTGTTCCATCAGCTATATTGTAAAAATAAGGACTTACGAAGAAAGTTAATATATCAAAAGGTTTTGTCCTCCATGATGTGAGAGAGACCCCACCTCTCGCCGAGACTTGTATCTGTCAAAGAATTTTTAAGTGTCATCGAGCAGTGAATGGGTTCGCGGCAGCTGAGGCCACTTACACACGGAGCGGTTCTCAACCGACTACTTGCCCCGACTGAAAACAGCCGATGTTTGAAATCTGCTCATAGTGCTGAGATATTTGAATTTGAAAATAAGTTTTCGGAGTGATAAAGGAACCGTGTCTAGTGCTTTCGTTCTCCTCGAATGAAAAGTGTTTTTTGGTAACTGTAACAGATCCAGTTTTGGAGGGTTACTGGACGAATACTTAACTTTTTTTGGTTAGGAATTAAATCTTAATCCTTTTCTTCAAAATCTATGGTTCTAAGTCTCTATATTCAATTTATTTATATCATTCGGTACGATTTTAAAGTGACCGGGTGAAGATATTAATTCATTCGGCCCGAAAATAATATAAATAAATAATAATTATAATAAAATACATAGAATATAATAAAAAGAACATAAATAGGCTTTAAACCGTGAAGTCAGACAGTACTAAATATGTTAGGAGGTATGTTATATTTAAATTACTCATAAGTATCTAAAAATGTATTTAAATACTAAGAAGAATTGATTAATTAATCAAAGTTTAAGTTAAGTAAGTAAGTTTAATTTATTTGTGTAGAATTTATAATGATTATAACTGATTTTAAATGCTAAAATCAATGTATTCTAGATAATGTGATTGATAAAATACTTGAACAATTTATGATATGACTTTACAGCAGGAAATTATTGGATAATAATTCAATTTTGCGTACCTAATTTACAATTAAATTTTGACTGATATGATTAGGTTTAGACAGGTGGCGAAATTAAAATGGATTAATTGGGATTATCGCTTAAGAAATGGAAAGTTTTGTATCGCATCGTGCATGACTAAATCTAATTGGTATTAATTTGAATTTTAAATGTAAAATAAAAAAAAAAGATCTTTAACAAGATTTAATATTAAATAAATATGAGTAATAAAAATAAATAATAATAAAAATAAAAAATAAATAAAAGGACCTTATATAAGTTCTCATTGTTAGTACTTCATTCGTGGAATTACGAATGGTAACATACATGCAAGTCAGTAGTGTATCTAACCTTAAATTTCAGTGTATATGTATGTATATTTATGCTCACTTTAGTGTTAACAAAGAAATTTTTTTTATTCTTAAAATAATTACTTTTGTGGCAAATACAGTGTATTTGCGGGGAATTTTATTGCACTTCTTTTTTCAAAAAAAATATGCAGCTGAAGCCCACAGAATTCTTGTTGAGACTTATGGTGACAATGCTTTATCAGATACGACATGTAGGGACTATCCAGTCTCTACATCGACGCTTCAAAAATATATTTTTAACTTGAAGATAAAGAACGTTCTGGTGTACCGAAAAAATTTGAAGACGAAAAGCTAGAGAAATTACTCGATCAAGACCGATGTCAGACGCTAGAAGAGTTTGGAAAAGCATTAGGAGTAGATGAGTCAACCCTTTCAAAACGTTTATAAAGGTATTGGGAATGATCCAGAAGCAAGGGCATTGAGTACCGTATGAACTGAAATTGAGAGACGTTTTCTCACGTCACAAAGCAGTACTTTAACAGCAGAAGAGAAAAGGCTTTTTACACCGCATCGTGACTGGCGATGAAAAGTGGATACAATATGATAATCCAAAGCGTAAAATATCGTGGGATAAGCCCGGCCACGCATCAACATCGTCAGCAAAGTCAAAATATCTATGGTTCGAAGCTTCTTCTCTGTACTTGGTGGGATCAGCAGGGTGTAATTTATTATTTTTAATTTAGGAAATATTTTATATTTGTTTTTATATTATGTAGTGATGTGAAAGCCTGTCTTAATTTATAGATATCTCTAACTATACTCTGCCACGCTTCACACGTTTTCCTTGCATTGGTGACAAATGTAAAAAAAAACTAACACGTACTAAGAAAATGAAAAGTAATAAAAACAAAAACTAAACAATCTATACAAAACAATACTCGTAAGGTTTCAAAATTTGAGTTCAAACGTCTGGAACGAATTAGGGTTCCTACACAAACCAACAAAACATGTTTTAAAATATAGATACGAGTTCTACACCATTTAGTTGCAACACTTTATTGCTCAAAGTGACTACCAAAATAAAGTATGGAGCATGCCTTTTTAAAATATATTCGTATAAATCGCATTTGTCTGATAAAGTAGGTCATTTAGGGGTCGAGAGCGACAATGCCTAGTGCGCACATCTGCCCTCTCCAACCTAATCACGGCCTTCTTGACTTCGTTGCAGTGCTTTTAGATACGATATTTTGTCAAACATCATATTTATAATATTACTCTACTGTAAAAGCATATGCTCTAAGCCTGTTGTAGCCAACAAAGTAAGCACTTGGTTAACTAACTACTTTGAGATTTAACTGTTCACCTTCCTTTTTAATGTTAAATTTATAATTTGATATTGTTAATAGTGCATGTATTTTGGTAATGTTGTATAATATACTAACATTTATTGGCAAGATAGGACCAGTTGTACCAGTTTTTTGATGAAATTTTAATATTTATCTGCCATATAACATTATTTAGCAGATAAAAGATGCTGAAAAATATGTGTATATCTGAAATATAAGTCTCCATCCGAGACTAGTGAAAACAAAATTCGTCAAATAAATTGACATTAGTCTATCAACTAGTAGGATAAAAAGAGCTTCAGTCTTACAACATCTAAGATCTAAATGATATTTTGGATTTGAATAAATATGAGTAATCAAATTATACTTACGAAAGCTGAGTCCTACTTCGGTGTCAAACCTCGTCTTGAGAGTTAATACTATTTCATCAATTAATGTGGTATATGCGATAACTATTAAATTACATATAATAAGTTACAAAAATGATAACATTAAAGTCACGCTGCAATGGACAGGTCTGGTACATTTTACCGGGGAATCATGAGCATCGTTAGGCTTATTATATAT